>JAHWFP010259148.1:0-12102 GCA_023313725.1 Lithobius niger | reverse complement strand
ATCACTTATTGATCTACTTATCACTTATTGATAACTTAATCCCTCATGGATTCGCTGATCACTTATTGATGCACATATCACTTATTGATCTACTTATCACTTATTGATCCACATGTCGCTCATCGATCTTCCTTCTATCTCTGAAACAATAGAAAAAATTTCGGGTGTAATCTGTTTTGACTAATCTTTCACTGCTATATGTGTAATTATAACGACTCATGAATAATGCTCGTGGTTTTTTCAAACCTTATCCTGCAATGAATTTTTCTTTATTAACTTGCATCGTGACTTATACACGTTACCTGATAATCTGTTTCCGACTCGGTTTCGCTTTCGCTTCGCCTGGGAGATTGTGGCGACGATTTGCTCGTGGCGCCATCTCGTAATATGAAGGCGAAACTTGTCGGTTTCGTACGGTACCTACCGGGAGTACATTGTCCCAGTGAGAGTTGCTATTGTCCGGCCACAACGGTTTTGCTGTTAATTAATGCGCATAAATAAATCCTTACGCTACTTAAATAATTTTTTGTCGTCGTTAGATGAGGTTTGGGAACCGTTTACCGTTTGTTTGTCGGATTTAGTGTTGTTTTATGCACTATTTCGTGGAAATAATTTTTTCCGTCCAAAATTAATTTGATCGGTTATGCGCAAGGAGTGGCTGAATGGTTCCTCTGACTCCCTAGCACCTACGTACCGCGGGGGAGGAATGCGGTAGGGGGGGGGATGAGAGGGTAGGAAAATTTCCTTTTCCAATTCTCTGGATTTTTGGCGCGATTTTCCCAGTTGATTTCAGAACTTTGCTGGAAATGGATGCCCCCGCAACCCATTCCGACCGCTGTGGAAGGTGTAATCGCCACTTTTTCATACATAGGGTGGTGGATCCCTTATGTCCGGAACTTCTGCGGGAGTTATGGGTAAGTGTATTAATTGATTTAACTAATTAATCGGTGTTTTGATTTAATTACGGCTGATTTGCTTAGTTTCCCTTCTGTGCGGAGATGATTGAAAAGTTTTCTTTGTTCGAGTTGAAGGGAAAAATTTTATTTTCTAGGCCTACTGGAAAGTAGCGTCTAATGATTTTAAGTTGATTTTCCGTTAATGATTCGTTAAGCTTAAAGTGCTTGTAATAATTAGATGAACGTGATGCTTATTTTTATGTAACTTCTACGGAATTTTGGTCGTTTTCGTCTTAAAGTTTTCGGAACGGCCGGAATTGATGGCCGCGTTTTGTTGTTTAATCCGGGACAAGTGAACAGACCCAATTGCTAACATTATTCCCGGTTATGTGTTAATGGTTAACCGCTTGTTAAGCAAATCAATTCTTTTCTTTCTTTCTCTTTTTTTTTTTGAAATGGTTCCTTGATTTTGGTTCCTTTAAAGATTAAGGTGAAACTGTGTGTTCCGTAACGGGCAACTTCTGTCGAGCGCTGCTTATCCTGAAAGGGATTATTTTACTTGCTTAACGGAACGATGTTTTATTTAATTTGAGACTGATTTGCTTAACTGTTGTTATTTATCACGATGTATGATGGGGTAAGGGTTGGAAATTGGGTGTGGTAAAAGTAAAATCGGAAAGGTTCGGGGGGGGATGAGAGAAACGTGCGTCTAGTGCTTAAATCTTTCTAGCAAAATTTGTTGTACTGTAGGGTTTGGACGTTTTTTCCAGTACTAGTATCTGATTTTTTTTTTCTTTTTTGATGTTGGCTATCGCCACTTTAAGTTTCTTTTCGTGTTTTTTTTTTTTGAAAGGAGAATTCCTTTAATTTAATTACGTTCGAAAAGTTGGGTTATTTCTCTTTTGCTTAGTTTGATGGGAAAGGCTCATGACGCAATGTTTCCTAGAGGTGGGGGGGGGTTAGTTTTTAGTTGAAATTCGAGTCCTGAATTCGTTTGGCCCTGTAGTTATGGTTTCTAGGCTGTTACCAGCGTAATTAATTTCCGGAATGTTTACATTCTGCTAATTTTACGTTATTTTTAACTCTGTTTTATTTTTATTTTTCTAGCTTGCACCCGCGAGTCCTACTCCTCCCGTCGTCGTCGACCTGGTGACCGACGAGGAGGAGGGGGTGGTCGAGGAGATGGGGGAAGACGTCGTGGTGGTCGCCGACGACCTTCCGGACGTCTTTTTCGTAGAAGAGATTCTCGTTGTCGGGGATGACGATGATGTGATGCCCCCCGAAAACGTGATGCTGGAGCCGCCTGATGAAATTCCCGAGCCCTATATTTCTTATTTGCGCTCCGGCCACCCATGGCACCGAATTTAGGTGGCCTGTTACTACCTTCGTTTTTTTTTGCCGATGACGGCGTTTGTACGACTGTTTTTTTTTTCATAAATTCCTTGTTTGTAATCTTGGTACTTCTTATTTTTAACTTAGTTAAAATGTTAGTGCTGTTCCGGATTTTCGTTCACGTGTCTGGCGAAAATCCGGGACTGTGATTTTTTTCATTCGGTAAGGCTTATTTCTTGGGTAATTCCGACCTTTACGGATCTATGTAACCATGCTTACTCTAGGTAGCCGTGACTGCTATAGGCGGCTGTGGCTGATATAGGCTATTATGGCCAGGGCTCCTAGATGGCCTTAGCGAAGTTATCTCAGTTGATATTTTTTTTTTTTTCTTTTTTCGAGCTTGCGTTTGAGCGTGCAACGTCGACTGACTCCGATTACTTGATGCGATAGTAATACTTACTCTTGCCATCCGTACATACTTTTAGCTTGTACGGCTACTTAAGGATACCAAGGTAAATCGTACGTAGTTTTCCGGGATTATTTTTACGTTTTTGCGTACGATTTTCGTTGGTATTAAGAGGCTGACTAGGTAAGTTCTTTGTCCGCCATTTTCCGGGTTGGAATTTCGCATCGTAATGCTTTTGTTTCCGTGCTTACAGCACTTGAACTGAAACATCAAGGTTATTCTATTTGCTGAATTCTTATTAGTTATGTACATCTTGTTTTAACGTAATTATTAATTACTTAGACGTGAATGTCTTAGGTTAATTTCTCGTAAATTTGCTTGACGCCTCCGTTTTACGTAGCGCTATGCCATGTGCTAGCCTTACTGACGTAACTTTGGATTTCTCGTCCTTAGCATGATTTGCTTAAACTATTACTTAATTCCCTTCAAGTGTGCGTAATTCCAATCCGTATAATCGTCGGAACTGAATACAACATAATTCGTAACACCGAAATTGCTGACTGATCGTCGATTTGGAACAGATTTCGTCGCTCGTCCCGCACGCTTCACATTTATACGTTTTCTTTCCGTCGGAACATAGTGGAAAGCTTATAATTTTACCTTCTTTTACCAATAAATGCTTAAAATGATTCATGTTAACACCTAAAGTAACCTTACGGTAAGTTCGTAACTTATTTGCGTTCTGCGAAGAAAATCTGAATATCTACGTGGCTGTGCCGGATCCTTCACATTTGTACGTTTCATTTCCATTGTCAAGGTAGGTTCGTGCCGAACTGCGACGATTATTTGCTGACGACGGAATATTTACTGCTGCTGACAAGATGGATTTGCGTGCGTTATCGTTAACTATTTATTTGTCGGCTATTGCCAATTTGCTATGTTTTCGGCAATTTACACTGTCAAGAATTTGTTTTATTTATTCTCTATCCTATTAAGGGAATTGGTATTTGCTTATTACCGGTGTCGGCAACGTCACACTTAACACGTTTTCTCTCGCTTTGTGTAGCGACTGTCGTGCTAATTTTGACATTGCGATTTTGGTTTTTTTTTTTTTTTTTTTTTTTTTTGCAAATCGTGCGCACTGATAGTTATGGTTATTTAATTGTTTGAATTCGCTAGCCTATTATTGTGTGCTACGTTGTTTTAATTGCCTGGCGAACGAATTTTTGTTGGTGAATCGAAATGCGCTTCTAAATGCTTGCATGCACTCTTCGCATTTGTACGGCATTTCTCCAGTATGAAACGGGGGAATTGGTTTAGCTACTCGTGGTCCTGTACTAATGCTTGATCGAAATTACGCTTACGCCTAATTTCTGGGGTATTAGTGCTGGAACGAGTCAGATAACCGTGGCTTGGGCGTAACTTACGTTTCTCTACCAATTCTTGTTCCTTAAGTCTTAAACGTTTTTGTAACGTCGCAGACGTGCGAGGTTCGGGTAGCTTACGTTTTCGCTTCCCTGCTCCGTCGGCTGGAGTGAGGGCTTGCTGGGGTTTAGCTGGACGAGGGGGGGTAAGCTTTTGCTGTGGGTGTAAACAAGGTGCGTCGATTTCTGCGGCGTGATCGGATGGGTCGAGGTGTAGTTTGGAAATCAAAGCACGGATTTCCTGTTCGGATTCGTTCAATCCTCCATTCTGGATTTCAGCTAAATCCAGGTCGTCGGGTGTTGAGAAAGGCTGAATTGGATTTCTCGAACGCATGAAGTAAGGTCGACAATGGTTGACGTGTACCCTGACAATTTTAAAGGGGTCCAGGTAGTGCACTGCTCTCACGATGACTGGATTTATGAATTCTACTAGCCTGTAGGGTCCAACCCACACTTTCTGAAGTTTACTGGAAATTTCTTCAATCTTCACGAAGGACTTGATTAATAAATAATCATCTGTCAAAAATCTGTAGGGGCGTGCTGTCTTGTTGTAGAAGTTTTGAAGACGTTGAGTTGCGATAGCGTTTTGCTGCCGCACCACCTCGAACGCATTCAACAGTTTTGTCTCCAGCCTGACTACTGTATCGTCGCTGTTGTAAATTTTTCTTGCAGGTTCGAAGATTAAGCTGCTGGGGATCCTGAATTCGACGCCGAAGTGAAGTAGGTGGGGTGACAACAACGTGGAGCTGTGGGGGGTAGAATTTAAGGCGATGCAGGCTGCTTGTAGGTTGTCATCCCATGAGTGTGGATCGTCTGCTACTATCTTCCTTAAAACGGTTTGTACCGAGTTGTTGCAAATCTCTACGCCTCCTCCTGTCCAAGAAGCATAGGGGGTGAAGTTTATTTGCTTCACATTGAATAGGTTGCATAATTCTGCACTAACTTTAGAGCAAAATTCGCCTCCGAGGTCGGAGCGGAGCACCCTGGGGGGTGAGAATCGTGCGAAAAGCTTGGTGTATAGCTTCCTAGCTACAGTTTCGGCTCGTTTGTCGGGAATCCCAAAAGCAATGACGTAGCGACTGAAGTCATCTACGAGCGTCATCACGTAGGTGTTATTCTTGTGGGTGGTGTTTAGTTTTCCTATCAAATCCATAGACCAGCTCTCCCCTGGTCTCTGTAGCGGTTTGTAGGCTCTGAGTGTTGCTTTATATGGTTTGTTGGGACGATTATACTGCTGGCAGATGAGGCATGTCTTCACGTAGTAATCTATGTCTCTGATCATGGTGGGCCAATAGCAATGTAGCTGAATGAGCTTTAGGGTGCTCTTTGCTGCGCGGTGGCCGGCTGCGGGGGATGAGTGGTAGTCACGAATACAGAAGTTTACCAGGGCCTCTGGGATGCAGACTTGGGCTATATCTTCCAATCTTCCTTGTGAGGGGTCTTTTAGCCATGTTCTGTACAGCATGCCGTCGAAATCCTTGTAGTAGATATTCCTTTTATTGCTGGCGTCGATGACGTCAGCTGGCTCGTCGTCTTTGATGCTGCGCCAAATCCTGCCGAAATAGTCGTCTGCTCTCTGCTCTGCTACTACGTGGCTTCGTGTCCAGTCAGGGAATTGTGAGTCCAGTGTGCAAACTGGTACCTCTACTCGAGATAGAGCATCACTCACGGGTATAAGCTTGCCAGGCCTATGTTGAATTTCGAAGTCGTACTCCCTTAGCCTTGTGAGAATCCTCTCTAGTTTAGGAGATAGTCCACTACTGTTGTACAAAAAAATTAATGCCATATGGTCTGTGGCTAAAAAAAAGGATTTACCAATGAGGAAGGTGCGAAAGGTTTCACAGGCATGTACTGCTGCTAAAATTTCTTTCACGGTGGTGCTTTCCCTTTTCTCAGCTTGCGTTAAGGTTCTTGAAGTATAGGCTAAAGGGTAGGTTATGCCGTTATGTATTTGTGTGAGGCAGCCGCCCAGCGCTACGTCACTTCCGTCTGACTCTACGTAGAAAGGTTTAGAAAAATCCGGGTGACGTAGGGTAGCTGCGTTTACCATAGCCTTTTTCAAACCTTTGAATGCGTCGTCTGCTTCCTTGTCCCATATGAACTTCGCATTTTTCTTGGTTAGCTTGGTAAGGCCCATTGAGTAAGCTGAGAAGGAGGGAATGTGTCGGCGAAAAAATCCGCACATTCCAATGAATCTACGTATTTCTTTAACGTTTCTTGGCTGTGGGAAGAGTTCCATGGCTTTTATCTTATCTCTATCTGGTTGCACACCCTCTTCGTTAACGATGAATCCGAGAACTTGACTTGTTTTGCAGCGAAAATGCATTTTTCGGGGCTAAGTTTCGTTTTCGATTTCTCGACGAGTGAGAGGGCCTTGTCTACATGAAGCAGGTGTGTTCGGAAATTTAAGGAGCTGAGGAGCACGTCGTCGAGGTAGATTGTACAGTAGGCTCCTAAAATTTCTGCGAAAATCTGCTGGGCGCAGAATTGGAAATGGGCGGGCGCTACTTTCAAACCCATTGGAAGTTTGGAAAAGCAATAAACCTTGTTGGCGCTTTGAAACGCTGTTTTTTCCATAGATGACTCGGCTAGCTTCAGCTGAAAAAATCCCATGCGAAAATCTAGCTTGGTGAAGTATTTGGCGCCATTGAGATTTGCTAGTGCTTCGCTGATGATGGGTAGTGGTACAGAAACTGATTCAGTAACTGCGTTGAGACCGCGTAAGTCCACTACCACCCTATAGCCTTCAGGCCTTCTTTTTATGAGAAGACATGGGCTGAGCCATGCTGATTTGCATTCCTTAATTACCCCAATGCTGACTAGTTCTTCTAAATACTTGTCCAAAATTTCCCGTTGATGGAAGGGCACCCTGTAAATCTTCGACCTCACTGGGGCTGATGACCCTGTTTCGATGTTTACTTCATAGTCCTGGTAAGTTCCGAGATCGAATTCATTTTTGCTGAAGGCGTCCTGATGTGTCTTGAGCATTTCCAAAAATTCCATACGTTCTTCTTCGTTTAAATCTGGTAAATTGAATTTAAACTTTAAATTATTCCATTCTTCTTCTGAAAATGGTCTTTGTTGAGGTGCTGTGTCAGTTGGTTGACTGGGTCCGGTTTGAGGATTTTCTGGCGTTAACTGGGCGGACCCGACGCTGCTGATTTCTATAGACTGTGCGCGCCCCTTTGTCTGAGTGGGCCTTGAAAGGGAAAGAAAGTCAGAACAGGTTCCGGGATTAGCTAGCGAAGGGGCCGATGTTTTGTCCGCGTCGTCCGTTGACTGTGCTCTTCCTATTGTTTGGGTTAAGCTTGAAGGGGTGGGATTATCCTTTGTAATTTGCGTTCCTAGATCCTGTTCGTTGTGCTCTTCGTCATTATATTCTATTTCAACCGTTGTGTAGTGGCCTAAAATAGAATCTGCCTTTAGAATTTGATCCTCCCCGGATGTGTTAATAGCCATAATCGGGATTAAACCAGTAGGGCTAGTGTTAACCAAACATCTGGCGAGAAGGATCGGAAATTCTTTGCATTGTGGCAAAAATATGCCACTCTGCTGCTCAGGGTAGGCTTGGTGGATTTTGCCGCAAATTTTTGTTTCACTATTGTTTGGCAAGACAACGTCTTTAAATAATGAAACTGGTACCTCAACGTAATATTGTTGAGGTGTCGGATTCCAAGTGGATTTTGGATTTTCGTCTGTTTCTTCGTCTGAAGAAATATTGATCGTTGCAATGTGCTCAGTTGAAACGTTATAATTCTCAAAATTAATTAATTCCTTGTTTTTACCATAATTTTCCCAAGCATCGAAAGGTGATGGAGACAGATTAAATTTGAGATCCCTTATTTCTAAAATATGGTCTGAACAATTTAATTTAACCAAGTCAGGTTGTTTTGATAAAAAATCGTAACCCAATAAAACGTGAATTTTTCCAAAACTGCCATCGGGAACAACTTTAAACTGCTGGCTTGTGGAAAATCCGCATTTGCTTATTTCAGCGATCAACGTTTTTTCTGCTGTAACCCCTTTTCCACCGACACCTACTAAATTTACGGGAGCTACGGTTTTGACCTCGTGACATTTAATTTGTGGATTTCGTAACAATTCTTGTGCAGTAGACGATTCGATCAGCGAGACACCTGCTCCGCTGTCTAAAAGTGCTACTTTCCTTAAATTGCCGAAATTAAAAATTAGATGGGGCCTTGGGTAAGCAGATTTCGAGTTGTAGCCTATGCAGTCAACTCGAACCTGATTCGGGTCTTCCTTGTCGACGTTAGTCTCGTTCCTTGGATCTAGTTCCTCGATTAGGCCTGTAGTATCGATCGCCGCCGCTGGATGGAGTTGGTGTGGCGTTGGATTGTCTGAAAACTCCGGATTTGCTTGTTGCTGCGTTTTCCTTTTTTCTTGACGCTTTCTTCGTTTTTCTTCTGTAATTTTTTCGGGGTTAGAAGTGCTGTCCCAATAAATTAGACAGATTGTTGGTGATGTCACTGACGGAATTAGAGGAATGCGTAGCTTCCATTCTTGTTGACTACGGTCGGAAATCTTGATGGCTTCGCCGGAATGAATTAAATGCGATCTTCTTTCGTTGGTGTCCGATGTGCTACGGAATTCGACTGTTCTGTCATCTCCGATTAATTCCAGAACTATGGGGTTGTTGGATTTGGATAAATTTAATTCCGAGTGGAAATTTGTGGAGTCAATTCCATCTTCAAAGAGTGTTAACATGACTGAATCGCATGATAGCTTGAAAATCTTGTTTACTTTGTTGAGTTGCTCCGTAAAATTTGTTGCAAGATGGGAGTTTAGATTTAGAGCTGGGGCTACGTATTTTTCGGGAATTTCGCCGAAATACGAAGCTAATCTTGGCAACGTTAGTGTCCTGTCCTTGAGTGCTAGTTTTTGTTGGTGCCAGTCGACTGTTGAGTATAAATCTAGTAATAAACCAGCAGCGTTGATTGTCGAGTGGACTTTCCTGCTGTGAAATAATTTATTTGTTTGTTCTCTAGGCGTGGGGGTGGGGGTGGATGACGGGATTTCAGGATTTTCGGTACTGACTGCGTTGATCGGAATTTTTTCCGTGCTGGGGTACCCTGCTAACTCAAAAAACCTGTTACTTTTTGAGCTATCTCCTAGTTTTTTGACTGTTGTGCGCTGGTTTGCTGCTGCTGGTTGTTTGTTGAGGTACGGGGCCGAATATAGTTTGCGTTGTTGTTGCTGTTGCGGTTGTTGCTACGTTGGCGACTGTAGGATGACAAATTTAATTGTTGGTTGTCCCTAGATTCTTGATTGTTGCTTCTTTGTTGGTTTGCTCTTGGGTAATTTCCTCGTCCGTCTCTTTTTGGAGTTGGTTTCCCCTCTTTTTCTAGCCGTCTAGTGTTGGCTGCTCTAACGATTTCCAGTCTTTGTTCTTGTGTTTTACAATCTCTGCTGATGTGATTTTTTCCGTAGCAGCGAAAACACGTGCGTGATTCTTTTCTTTCCGGCTGGAAAACGTCGACTCTGGCTTCTTGCACGGCGCCACGCATTTTCAGGTTTCTAACTTCTCTGTTTGTTTTTCGATTTCTTGCAACATTTTTGCTAGATCGGCGGCTGTTACGTTGGCTGTTTCGTCTGGGGCTGATGACGTGAAACTTGTACTGATTGTAGGCTTAGGTGGTGGCTTCTTTTTAGGCAGTTGCTCTCCTTCTTCTGTATATTCGCTGATTTCCGTCTGACGTTTTAGCGTGACGTGAAGCATTTCTTCCCAGCTCCTAGGTTTTTGATTAGCTAAGAACGTTTCCAGTTCTCTGGGCATGGCCGATTTAAAGGTGCATCGCATGGTTTCGTCTCGCATTCTCTTCTTAAGTGTTGCTTCTAAATTGCTATCTTCTGGCTGAACCATCCAGATTTCGGCTGCCATGATTTCGAGACGATCGGCAAATGCTTCGATTGATTCCCCTTCATACATTTTTGCCCTTAAAAATTTAGCCCTAGTAATTTCGGCTCCTCCGGCGCCGAATCTTTCAATTAAAGCTGATTTGAAGGTTGGCCATGATGTTTGTTCGGCGATTACTAGGCTCGTTGCGACGAAACGAGCTGCTCTGTTGATGCATTTGTTGGTTGCTGCTGCTATCAGCTCGCTACCTGGCAAATGGGGATCAATTTTTCTCAGGTTATCTGTAAGGAGGAGGAAGGTGAAAATGTCGGTCCCTCCTTCCCCTGAGAATTTAGGCAGGTTTTTCTTTGCTTCTCTGACGTCCTCCCACATTCGAGCTTCTACTTTGTCCCTAATTCTTTCGTTGCTGCTGTTGTTTTGTGGGGTACTGCCTATTTTTTCTGCTAGCCTATTTAAAACTTCCACTTGGCTTTCGTTGGCTTGCTGTAGGCCTGCTAAAATTCGTGAAAAGTTGCTGCTGTCTGATGCGGTGGGGCTTGAATGCAAGATTGGCTGATGTTGCTGGCTTGTAGTCTGCGTTGTTCTTGTTGGGGCCAAGAAGGGTGGGGGATTGACGTTTAATCCGTCCGAAAAATAGCGTGAATTATTTGGTGGAAGGCTATGATGCTGTGGTGAGCGACTACGTGAATAATTCATTCTGTTTCTCCTGGAATCGTCTGGCGAATTCGTGCGAGAACGCTGTGGCAGGGAATCACGAGGAGGGCTACGTGATTCATGGGCATCATTCCGATGCTCGTCTGTTGGCTGCTGGCGTAGTGGGGATTTCTCCGCAACTGTGCTACGCTTGTTAGCAGGTGCTCTTGGCACGCGCTTACGTTGTCTGCTCTGCCGAGATTGATTCGGCTGCGAGGCGGGAGGAACAGGTGCATTGTCTGCGTGAGCGTCTGCAAGGCGACTGGGCTTCACAATTGGCCTACCACTAGTCGAAAGCCTTAAATTGTTCCTGTTTTTAGGAACTTTTTTCGAGCTTTTGCTAGCTGTAGTGCTTTTCTTGTGACTAGGCATGATTATGTCCTAAATTCGATCGATTAGACTGGGAGGAAAAATTCGATTTCGAGTAGCCTACTTGCTCTGGTATTTTTTTTTTCTTATTTAATCCGAAAACTCGCTACTTCGCTCAATAATGACTAACGTGCTGCAGTTTTCTTAATGATTAGGCGTGGGTTAAATTCGAATCTAAAACTTCGACACCATTGTAAATCTCTCGTAATTCCTGATTGTTAGGGTTACGAGGATAACAGAGGTACGTAATAATAAATTCGTACTGGCCGGCGCTAATGCGATCGTTACTAACTACAGCACATACAAGCAATAATGAGCAAAGTAAGGGAGTCCACACAAGATATCGGTTCAAAAGCTATTTAATTCGATTATTTAGGGTTGGGGTTATCCCGCCGTTAATTCAAGTTAAACCTTCAATAACTAACGTTAAAGCACTCTAGATTAATGGGGGCTAAGGGAAATAAGAAAGGGGGCTCTTATATAAAGATGCGCCCTTTCCAAACACTGACCCGAACTTAGTCTCTAAAGGAGGGAAGCTCCCTTAAAATTCGGCTAAGTCCAAGATCGTCGTTATTACTTAACTCTGAACACTGCTGTGGGAATTCCGGCTCCAAAGGCTCAGTGGCTGGTGGCAATTGATGTCCAAAAAGTCGGGGAGTGAGAGTGAAAAACTGCAGGACCCTGAGTTTTAAAGGGGGCCTGCATCCTGCTCTTTTGTGTAGCAGACGATGTGCGATTGGATGCTGAGGCTGAGGGAGGAGCTGATTGGTTTAGGAGCCGGACCACTGATGTTGACTGAGTATCTGGATGGGCCCACATGTGGCAGCAATTAGAGTGCATGAGGCAGAGGCCGAATGCACTGAGTGTCGTCTGCTAAGCTAAAGCTAATGTTATTCTGGTAATAATAAACGGATGTCGTAAGGCTGTTGCAGTTAATAAGTTAATGTTATATCGATAAGAAGTATCGGTTGTGTATCGTTAGATACCGATACCGATACCGATACCGATTATTGATATCGATATTTTATATCGAAAAGTGCTAATTCTTAAAATAATTACACACAGACTGACCTGGTGCACAGAACTCCCCCCTGTGAATGAACGTCT
>JAHWFP010259147.1:6367-20814 GCA_023313725.1 Lithobius niger | reverse complement strand
CTGGCCGGCAGTGCAGTGGCCAGCTAAGGCCGTCAGACGCTTGAGCTCCTCACAGTCAATACAGCTATCTCAATCGGCTGCGAGTCGAAATCGAAAAGATCCGTCTGTCGGCATTAATTTCTGCGCGTTCCGGCAAAACAATGGCGAACTCCGTGTCGTGTTTTGGTGATGCAGTAATTAAATTGTTATATCGGACGTAAGTAACGTATTCTTACCGCAATTCTTGTGTTTAATTATTGTGTAAGTGATCCAAAAGTCAAACATGCATGTCAAAATGGATGTAATTGCCCTTTAATTGTTCGGGTATCTGGCAAGACTGCTTATTTCATTCATATCTACCCAATGATTTTTCACACATGTAACGCGCATGCTAGTAATTCTTCAATACACCATTGCAGCCACAACAAATGCCGTAAAACGGTCATTCGGTGATTCCCATTTTCAGAAATCGATGGCGCGCGGAGAAGGAAATGGACTCTCCATCGGAGCGAAGATATTGATTTGATTCTTGGACAAGATACTACCTAATCCTCCTTTGTATCGTAATCCATAACATCCATTTCTTTGTATTCTTCGGACAACGAGTGTTGGAGAGAGAGAGGAGGTGTGGATTCAGTCACTGGAAGCGGCGGTTCGCTGAAATTTGTTAAAGGAATTGTGGCGAAAAACAAAGATGGGACGACCCCAGCCATGACAGTTGTCAATATTTTGACAGCATATTTACTGACTTTGCAATAGTTTCGAGTTTTAAAGTGGAACTGGCCGTATCAATCGCTTAGCTCACTCCAATGGCGTCGATCCTTGCTTCACATTGTTTATTCGATCGCCAGAGCATCACAAAATTGACATACTGGTTATTTCGACGCAAGATAATTAACAGCAATTGTTGCTCACAGTTCGTTCATCACATTCCTCAGAATACGTTCATTTCATCTACGTCATTCAAAACCAGGGTTCAGACAATTTTTTAATTCTGAATTTCCCTGACATTTCCAGACGCATCCAGTGGCAATTTCCAGGTGTTTATGAGACGTTTAGTTAGGGAAGACAGGCAGTTTTATTAATATTTGTACGAAAATAATCCAACATCCCATAGAATAGCTGTTTTAGACACTAGTCCAGACTGGACTAAACGTATTTTCATCACAGATGTTGGTTCAACTTGGTACTAGCCTAAGATTTGGTTTATTGAAGTTACAACTAAAATACTTGAACATATTAAAAAAACAATTTTAAATATTTCCTACTAGCCTAGGATTTTGTTTCTCATCTGCTAATTTAACTGAACTTAGAAAACAAACACAAAGGGATTTTTTCAAATTTTCCTGTCTTTTTCCCTGATTTTCACAAAATTTCTTGTTTTCCCTGAAATTTCCCTGAGATTTTGGCTCCGTTTTTATTTGGCCAGAGATTTCCAGCTTCTCCAGGTTTTGTCTGAACCCTGAAAACGTATGATTTGTTTGTTTGCTCACACGTTCGTATTCCTACTCCTCCGGAAGTAATAAAACCCTTCCGCAGGTGAAAGTAGCGCCAAATGAAAGATTGAGGGCGGGTCTACGCAACGACAATTTTCTCGCTCGCTGGCTACTTTTTACTTGGTCAGTACTAAATCTGCTGGCTGCATCTCTCTTTTACCCGAGAATGCGGCTTTCGAGTTGTCTATACGTAGTAACCACGGCAACAACGCGGGCGCAGATCTTCTCCTCGTGCCTCGCGACACGACGTACGGTGCGTGCAACCATGACAGCGTCGATTTACGACAACAAGAAAACCATTTATCACTGCAGTACGGGACGGCGGATTGATTTCTGAATGCTGGTGGCATTTGATGGTTTGTCTTCGATTCGATAACCCCAAATGGACGCCATGTTGGATTTTCGAATTCTCGCTGCGAGCAGCTATTTGTTCTACCGTCGTCAGACCACAGCTAGAATCTGTTCTTTCAGCGAGAATAGCCAAAATTTGGAAATGGCGCGAAACGACAACAGTGTTGTAGCAATGTTTAAAGTTACTGCAGCACTTTGTTCTTTATCCGTGGTGTTATTTATCAAGCATTTAATTTGTTGTGTATAGCTGCATTCATTTAGTATCAACTGGAAAGTAATCGCAACTAAATAACGGTTGACTAGCAAAATAACGTTCGGCGAGCGAGAAGAGGTCTCATTGCATAAACGCGCCCTGAGAGAGTAAAGCGAGAAACGCGTTGTAAAGTTTTACTACACGTAGAAATAGCTCGCTCTCCTCAACTCAATCCGCGCACCTCTTTAAACCAACCAATAGGTCTGCTTTTTCCGTGAGTTCAGCCAGTTGAGGCAAGTTCTTTCTGATAGGTTTGCCTGATTAGTAACTTTCCCGCATCGAACTTTGACATTATGAACAGTTTTCACAGCAACTTATCGCGCATTTGAGGGTCAAAAAATTAAGTTGCTGCGATATGAATAGACCTATCCGAAGCGTGATTTCTTTCATTTAAGATGAGTTGAGGTAAACGCGCACATATCATATAGTTTGAATGACGCAGATAAGACGATACATGTGTATACCATTATACCTGTGAGCGGCGCGAAGCTACACGAGTCTGAGTGTGTATTTAGACGATAAGACCTTTTCGCGCGCCGAAAGCTACTTGTCAGCCAATCATAATTTATTTACGAGGAGTTTCCAGGAGGAGACTTTGTTTGTTTGTTTTCAAGGAGCACGATCATAAACTGGGTTGTCTTCCCCCAGCTGGTCAAATCCGAGCAGAAAACCCCGGAACTTTGACGTGCCACAATCGGCATGAGCACGAGGCACTACAGGGCCCTTCTCCACCCGAAAATGCTGGGGAGTAGCCGAAGCCAGGATCGAAGCCAGACCAAAGGAGTTTTTATTTATTTATTTATTTATTTATTTATTTATTTATTTATTTATTTATTTAGGCAGCGCGAACCCAAGCTAGGTTATCTGCCCCAAAGGAGTGGGGCAGTACACAAACAATTAAATATGTTATAAATAAGAACAATGATAAAGCGCAAAGTACTACAATAATTTTAAACATGGCTACAACATTGTCGTAACTTTTCGCTATTTCCGAAATTAGCGCATTCTCGCACCAAGAACAAATTCTAGGTGATCAAACGGCGACGCAAACATTCTCGCTGCGAGTTTTTAAAAACCAACATGGCGGCCATTTCGGGTTTATTGAATTGAAAACAAACCTTCGAATGCTGGCATTCAGAAATTGGTCCGCCATTTAGTATGGCAGTGAGATTTGCTTGATTGTTGTCACAACTCGATGCGTCATGCCGCAGGCATTATACTTCGTGTCACGAACCAAGAGGAGAGGATCTCCGTCCGCATCGTTGCCATGACAACTACGAATAGACAACTCGAAAGCCACATGCTCCATTGGACACATTTACAAAATACGTCGCGTGCACCTTCGTCTCCTTACCTTGCAGCTATGAAGAAAAGTCTGCTAGCGCATGTTCAGTCAGACAACAACAAGGGCGAAGTTCAACTTCTCTGCCGAACAGCCCCAGAAACTCCCCCCGATTGTCTCCTGCTCGGCTTCCCCCGCATACAGGGTTCCAGCTCCAGGAGGCGCAATGAGATGCGACTGCGACAGACTCCAGTTCGTTTGGTCTCATCTCCTCGCGCTCGCGCAGGAAACGAAGGGGTTTTATACACAACGCCCACAACCGATTTTATTGCTTACGTTGAGATATTGGGCAGGATAATCATAGCTCGCCATATCGTTAATTCGCTGCGCTCACTCCATTGGCGTCGATCCATGCTTCATGTAATTTCTTTGATTCCAAGAGCGTCACAAAATCGCTGTGCTGATTATTTCGACGCAAACTAATTCAATTGTTGCTCACAGTTCGTGCATCACATTCCTTAGCACGTCTGCATTTCTCCTACACCATTCAAAACATACGATTTGTTTGTTTGCTCGTTTGTACGTCTTCTCCTCCAAAAGTAATCCCCCACTAAGGTGAGAGATGAAAGATTGAGAGAGCAAAGCGAAACACACATTAAAAAGGTCTAGTTTACGTGGAAATCGCTCGCTTTGCTCGCTCAATCCACGCACCCCCGTGCTTCACAGACACGAATGTTTGACACCGTGAAACCCGGTCTACGAGTCTGAATTTTCCAGGCGTTAAGTCAGTTGATACAAAACAAATTTTAAGATCTATATGTGGTGTAATGCAAAATACGTCGTCCTTTTTGGTTATGTTTTGCGTGCATCCTTTTACAGATCATCTCAGTACGTAACTAATAGCTTCAAGACGAATTTTAACCCGTGCACGAAAAAAACTATGACGTCAAGGATAAACATCATGAGGGTAAACAAAAAATGCGTCTTTAATGATGTAGATCTTACGGAAAGAGAGAAAGAAGAAGAAAAAAAACAGGTAATAGCAGGAATTACACAAAGTCAAACTTAATTGTTTATTACGTTTGCATTTTTTGCTCCTAGTAGACTAAGTTTGACTTTATGTAATTCCTGCTATTACGTACCTCCGTTTTTCTGTCTTTCCGTAGGATTATAATTATGTTGCCCAAGATCGTAACGTAAACAGTGGCGAGGTCTAGATGCCCCATTTGTGGAGCAGCAGACATTACGCCATGTTATCTGCGAAGCTAACGTCGGAAGCCAGTTGTTGAGTTATCCACAAGGTGCACATGGAAGTAAAAACGACGGCGGCTGTTAGTCAAGCAAATGCTGTGAAGACGAATTTCTTAAGGCATAAAATGTCCGATTTTTTTGATTCATTGACAGCTGCTGCAATTTCAGCCAACGGAATCATTTTTCCCCCCGATTTACAACTTTAACACATGTTTCAAAGCATCAGGGATTGGACACAAAAACGCTTTTTACGCCTAAGAAATACGCTGTCACAGCACTGGCTGGACTAAAGACAATGTTGTTTTTCACTTGCATTTTTACCCAGTGCCCCTTGTAGCTAGCTCAACGACCGGCTCCCGATGTTAACTCCAATGGGAATAAGGCTTTGCTCTATACCTCCAAGAGACGCAACAATAACCTCCGAGGCGAAGCCTAGAAGGTGGTATTGTTGCTTCCGAGGAGGCATAAACGCCGAGCCATTGTTGCAGACAATGGAAATAAAAGTCTTACATGCATTGTTAATTGTAGCTGACGTACGACATTTCACCGACCAGAAAATATGACTGGTGTCTGCATGAAAAACGGAAACTAAATCAAAAAGACATCCAGTTGCTACAATCAGGCAAGCACTCAGTGTTTTAGGTTTGACTAGCGGAGTCGCTCGCTCATTCCGCGTCGTCTCGCTACGCTCGAGGAGCTTTCATCCTGCAACTCTTGTGCTGCTGACAGACATTCCACGTCTAAAACGGTCAACCAAATGGTCAGAGTGCAGTACGTGTTTTTCAGAAGGCTTCACTGCATAAACAAATGGTAACCATAAATCATTCCAACATTTGTATCTTTCAAAGCAAAATGATCAGGCAAGTTATCAGAAAAGCGCTGTTTCTGATGACAAACGCTGATTTCGTTCACTTCGCTCATTCAATCAGCGCAAATATTTCCTCAGAAGCGTGACTGAATCAATGTAACCACCAAGACCAACACATCACTTGTAATTTGTGTTAGTATACGCTTTATATGGGTTTTCTTGTTTTACTTATTTTAAGAATATTGTTCTTTACGTCCTGCTCAGTACATATTTTTCCATGGGCGTCTTATCACTTCAATTTGTGATGATCCCTCACTTGGAGAAACATCTGCAGAACGTCAGATGTAATTTCTTACGAAGGTGAGAGATGAAAGATTGATAGAGCAAAGCGAGACACACATTGAAAAGGTTTACTTTACGTGGAAATCGCTGGCTTTGCTCGGTTAATCCACGCACCTCTGCGCTTCAGAAACACGAATGTTTGACACGGTTTTAAAACCAAATCTATTGTTTTGATTTTTCCATGCATCAAATCAGTTAATACAAAACCAATTTTAAGTTCTATATGTGGTGTGTTGCAAAATACGTCCTCCGTGCATCCTTTTCCAGATCATCTCTCTTCGCTCGAGGAGGTTTTCATGAACAAACTATGACGTCATGAACAAACATGAAGAGAGTTTAAAAAAACGAACTTAACGTTAGTTTTTCAGGTTCTTTCGCATATTTGAGGGCGATAATATCAAGTTACAGCGATGAAAATAGGCCTATTAAAAGCGAAATTTAATTATCTTTCGTTTGGTCCTACTCCCATCTTTGTAGGTTCTTTGGTTCCGGAGGAGTAGAGGTACAAACACGCACGCACGCACATCGTATGATTTTAATTATGTAGACTAGCGGAGTCGCTCGCTTCGCTCGCTCATTCCGCGTCGTCACGCTGCGCTCGAGAAGACTTCTTGCTGCAACACTTATGATACAGACAGACCTAACACTGAAAAAACGATCAAGCAAATTATAAGAGTGTAGTATACGATATTGTTTATCTCGGGAGAAGGTCAATAATATTTTTTTACGTCCAAGGAGTCAAGCAAAAAAATCAAGCACTTTATCAGAAGAGCCCTGTTTCTGATGACAAACGCTGACTTTCGTTCGCTTCGCTCACTCAATCAGTGCAAACATTTCCTCTGAAACTTGACTGAATCAATGTAACCACCAATAACCACACATCATTTGTAATTTGTGTTAGTATACACATTATATGGGTTTTCTTATTATTTGCAGAGACCTTTGACTGAGAGCCGTACGCCCTAATACAAAAACGCTAAAAAGAAAGAAAAGGAAGTTGGCCAAATACAACTACTTACATGTGTACCAAACAACCAAACAACCAGACAACCAGTCACAGCCAATCATGACCAGTGACGATCAACCACAATGTCCGAGACTGAGCATCATAATTACCCGAAGCACTGGCAATTTCAATTCGCCGTCACATCTCTGACACACATGTCACACTGCCTCAGATCCACATTTCCCGTGACTGAGCACATCCTCTTCTTCCGCCTATTTTAAGAATATTGTTCTTTACGTCCTGCTCAGTACAGATTTTTCCATGGGCTTCTTATCACTTCAATTTCTGATGATCCCTCACTTGGAGAACGTCACTTGTAATCTCCTACAAAGGTGAGAGATGAATTTTAACGAATGTGCAACTTTGAATACTCTTTATCAATATTCTGAATATCTAATGTTTATTTGTTTTAGTCTTACATTTGCGATGTCTGCCTTTTTTTAGTGTTCAAATTATTATTATTTTTTTGTATTCGGCATATGATTTAAACCATTACTGTTTATTCAGCTACATGACAAACCAACAACAACAAAAAAATACGTCCACTTTAATACTAAAAACACAAAATCAGTGGAAACAGGATTTTTTTTTCTTATTTTCGTTTTTAGCGCAACCGCTACTCATCTTCTGCGTTTTCAATGATGACACAGTTTATCCTCATGGGAAATTTCAATTTATTTGCAGCAGTGGCGTAACAAAGTGACTCTGGGCCCATAGGCAAAATTTATAGTCGGGCCCTCCCCATTTATGATTGCTGCCCCCCCCCCCCCCAAAAAAATCTTTGACCTCTTCGACTGTCTTGATCCAAATGATACATGTACTGTACATTATTTGGTTTACCTTACCCGAACAACCAACAACTTCGGGTAAAAAAACAAAAACCAAAAAACCACTTCGTAATACAAACAAACAAGTAAAGAACGTGCTAGTGTGGTATTTTTTAGCCTACTTAACTGTTATTATAAGCTATGCTTAGTAGCTACATTATTACACTTATTAAATGGGAACTTGGACTTGCTTATAACGTATTGTACTTTGAACATGAAATTTACACACCGTACTTTATTTCACTTCTTGAGGCTCTTAAAGGCACATAACTCCCTCCGGTGTATTTTAACAGTTTCACTCGATACATTACCGGAAATAGTTTTATATAAACTGATTTACCTTTCATTTGCTGGTCTAAGGGTACGATCCAGATGTCAGTAGTGACGCGTAAATGTTATTAGGCTTGTTTTAAACGGCTCGGTCCGAGCGGTATATCCCGCCACATCGCTGGCAAGCCGCGGCCCTGGAGGAAGGATAATTAATCCTTCGCTCAAGTTTGTGATTTGGTCGTACGATGTGTCACGTTGCAGCGGCCCCGAAATGAGTATGACTAGTGTCGTAGAGCAATGCGCGCTGCGGTCGTTTGAACTATATTTTAGCGTAGGTGGCGCAGAGTAAAGCGGCCAGAACGGAGGGATTTATGTGCATTTAAGGCGATACTTTCGGCATGCTTTTCTCAATGCAAAAATCTCAATGATGTTGTTCTTGTCCACATATGGACGCCTGGCGGGCCCCCCGAGTTGCAGGGGCCCGTAAGCAATGCTTACCTAGCCTACCTGTACGTTACGCCAGTGATTTGCAGAGACCCTTGACTGAGAGCCGTACGCCCTAATACAAAAACACTAAAAAGAAAGAAAAGGAAGTTGGCCAAATACAACTACTTACATGTGTACCAAACAACCAAACAACCAGACAACCAGTCACAGCCAATCATGACCAGTGACGATCAACCACAATGTCCGAGACTGAGCATCATAATTACCCGAAGCACTGGCAATTTCAATCCGCCGTCACATCTTTGATACACATGTCACACTGCCTCAGATCCACATTTCCCGTGACTGAGCACATCCTCTTCATCCGCCACACACAATTATTCACACAAGAATCACAAGGCGCTGTAAAGCACACCAAACACTGTAAACACACGCTTCTTAACTATAAATTTGACACCTATCGTTGTCGACATTGCTGAGTCCTATGGATGTGTTTATTGCTACACTTACAACAACGAAGTAACTGTGCGATTTGATTTGAATTTTATTTGAGTTCCTACGGGCCTACAGAGCCATACACTCAAATCTAACCTGCCTTACCCTACTTAACTTAACCTTAACTTTAATCACAACCCCATATTAACTCAAGTCACAATGCCACCTTCACTCTACTCACAAAGCCACACTGTAACTACAAATCCAGTTGGGATATCCAACCCAATGTCTCCACTGTGCACACAATTCCGGGGTCCGCGAGCTGACACCAGAACTGAAAGAAACTATTCCGCACACAATACGAACAGCAGGCAGAACACTACAGGGGTAACACCCGCTGACACAAGTCGATGCATAAAGCCACACCGTTACTACGAAACCACATGGGATATCCAACCCAACGTCTCTACTGTGCACACAATTCCAGGATCCGTGAGCTGGCACCAAAACCACGTCGCGCATAAACAAACTGCTGGCAGAACACAACGTGGGTGACACTCGCTGTCACAAGTAAATGAATGGAAGTGACCCGATGAGCGACGAAGAGGCGAACAACAAAATCGAGGTTACAACAACTCCCGTCTACGGCACAAAGCGACCAGTAGCCAAGTGTTACCCTATAATGTCATACGGCACCCTACCTTGGCCTTCTGTACATTTGGGGAATCCCCAGCGTCACCAGCCAGCAGGTTATCCGCGTCATTGAACACAAAGCACCGCTGTTCCGCCCAGAATGGACACTCACAGAGAAAGTGTAGCACTGTCTCTTCAGACACACAGCACACGCACACAAAGGACTCCTCGCCCACCCTAACCGAAACAGGTGGGCACACAACTGGCCATGGCCAGAATGCAGCCTAGAAAGAAAACTAGCCTCTGTAGACACACAGTCCAGAGCCCCAGGCAGCGAGATGAAGGGATGGATCCTGAACAATCTGCGACCGACAGGCCACTCCGCCCAGCATTCTTGCCAAACCACACTGGAGGACCTGGAGTAGGCTGGATGCGGTTCCCTTGGGCCTGTTACAAAGTCCACAACCGGTGCTTCAAGATAGCGATCCATCTTAGCAAGTTCGTCAGCAAGCTCATTGCCGAACACCCCTCTGTGTGACGATTGTCCACGAGATCCTAACCATAACACCCCGCTGATGCACTAAAAAAAACTTCCAACCTATCTCAAGTGCCAGTGGGTGGGACACACATCCAAGGAGGCAAAGCTCTGACGGAGGAACACCAGCCCAGTGCAAGAATATACAAGCTCTGCACATGCAGCCCCATGCCAATGTTCAGCGCCATTACGATAGCCACGACCTCATCCACAAAGGTTGAAGGCACAGACACGAGATGGTAGTTATAGTCACCCCCGGGGAGACTAGTAAGGATGCCCCTACACCAGGAGCTCCCAGCAGTTCATGAGCCGGTCAAAGACGTATTGTCGAGAACCATTTGGGCAAGCGGGTCAGCCCTCCCTCTAGCAATGGCACATTGGCACAGCCTATTCAACAGCTCTCTAGCCCAAATGCGTATGGGCACATCCCCAGTTTCCACAAGCAACACCAATGCTGGGGTGGATTGTAAGCAGTCACACACGACCCGTAAGCAGCTATTCAGCACAACTTGACTGCCCTTCATGGCACCTTTCGAGGTCAAAATAAAAGGAATGTGGAAGTCTGCACATGCTCTAACGTATGTCTTATACAGTGTGTTAACTGTGGCACGTTTCTCAACCAACCTGTTGCAGGTGACCAACCTCAGAATGTTTAGCCATGACGAGATGGTATCCTTAACTACTGCAACATCATGAACCCACTCAAGTTGTGGGTCAAGCCAGAAGCCGAGGTATCGCACTTTGCTCGACGCCACAATTCTCATCCTGCCAACAGTAATAAACACTGTTGACAGCGAACCCCAACAAAAAATCATGAGTTCCGTCTTGGCGCTGGATAGCACCAATCCTCTTGTTGCAAGCAGGCTGGAACCATGCGCTATGGCAGCCTCAAGAGCACTCAGGAGAGTTGGCACGTCGTACCTGTCAGCCAAACAGCCACATCATCAGCATAAACAACCATGCTTACCAAAGAGCGCAGCTCCAAGAGGGCAGCATTAATCGCTGCTACGATTAGCGCCGGGTTGAGGCAGCTCCCCAGCGGGAGGCGCTGTCGGTAGACAGCACGCCTGACCAGAAGCCATCCCCTCTGGTCGCAAACTGTCGCACCCCGAGGAGCGCCATCAGAGCCGTCCTAAGATTCTCATCAACAGGCCGTTCTACGAATACTTAAGTCACGCAACATCAACCATATCATACACAGCCTTGATATCTAAGAAAATAACCACTTCAAGGCAGTCATTAACCCAGGCTTCCCTGATACCGGATTCTGGATACACCAGAGTCCTCCAATAGATACACAAGTCTGTTGATGAGGATTCTCTCATAAACCTTCCTACACAAGACCCCTACACAAGACCCCTACACAAGACAGGTCTGAGAATTGAAAACATCCAGGACTGTGGAAGCGGTGCCCCATCAAGAAGGCTCTGATAAAATTCCAGCAGATTCTCCTTCTTTCATGTCAAACCCTTGCACAAACTCTGCTTCAGTTTCTATATGTTGCCTGGTGTAAACTCCTCTCTTAACAAACCCATGCTGTCCTTTGTTAGTCTTACCCACAATTTCAAGGTTGTCCACATTGTTGCACTCTTTAAGCAGTAAGCCTTTCTCCAACTCATCCACTTTCCTTCCCGCCACACCGTACAACTGCAGGTCCACATCCCCTATTCCCACTTCTGCTGCAAACTTACGGACTTCTTCAAGCTTCTCGTCCCTCATCAATTTCCCTCTGATTCAAACTTCTCCTCCAGTTTTAAGACAAGCAGGAAACACTTGACATTCCGTACCATCTTGCTTCAACCGTCGCTTGCTTATACCGTATGCAAACCGGGCTTGCAGCAGTCATCTATGGGTATAAGTACTGGTTAGGTTCGGTTTATTACAGAGTCGCAACACAAAATGGTCAGCTGTCCAAGAAAACAAACAAATCAAGAAAATAAGTAATAAGTTACCAAAGTGATAATGTACAGCCAACACCAATCTGCACCAAACCCTTACACCAACCGCATCAAGACAAGGCATCAGATGGATCAATACGTGAGGAATTATAGTGTCCGCGGCCTATGTTGACTTCGCCCTAGAACGACACTGTTAATCAGTTGTATGTTTTTGGTAGCAGAGTGCTTTGCTGATATCCAAAATGGTTCAAAAAACAATGGCGGCCGTCGATTAATGCCGTCCCCTCCAGGAAAACTTAGCCGCTCACAAAATACCTGCAGGACTCTAGATAAACCGCGTACACAATAATGTACAAAGAGCCAGCAGGATGCCACCATCACCTGACAAACGATCAGCATGGTGCATACGCTAAATAAAGTCCAGTGACGTCACCGCCAGACCCAAAATGTCCACCCACTGGAAATGTGCATCCACTTGGAAACTGCTTCCGGAGGGAGGGCAAGTTTTCCATTTCTTTCTACGTTTCCATTCCCAACACCGTCCACAAGTAGGTCCACACCACTTAAGCCAATATCACTACAGTGTCCGCGACCTATCTTGAGTTCTCCGCAGAACGAACGCAGATAATCGATTGTACGTTTTCAGTAGCAGAGTGCCTTGTTGATATCCAAGATGGTTACAAAAACAATGGCGGCCATCGATTAAAGCCACCCCATCCAGGAAGACGTAGCCGCTCACAAAATACTTGCAGGACTCAAGATACACCGCGCGCACAATACACTAATCCTATCATGAGTTTCATTTTCTGCCTGCAAAGCCGCATAACGATTCCCCACCTCCACTACTTACAACTTTAGCAACGGTGGTGACTGTGTCCTCTGCAACTTGCTTTTTCGTCCCTTCTAGCAGATAGGATAATTTCGGAACCAGGAGCAGTTCCATCCCCGCCTTCCATGCTGTGCTGGATTGGTAGACTCCTTCCCGGCCAACAATGGACACCCCATTTTCACTCCACCTGCATCATCAACAACTGGGAGACCTTTTTTTTTTGTTTTGTTTTGTTTTTTTAAACAGAAATCATTGTTGTTTCAGTTTGCACGTGATGGCCTTTATTTAAATAACTATTTCAGTCAGACTAAAATAACCTTGTCTGTTATTGTTACCGGCACTTTAATTATTAGGATCAGTCATTATTTATGGCTGGGGAGAGGGGGGCTGGAGGAATTGAAAATGTGTTCCTCAAATTTTCTATGAACCCTCTCCCAAGACCCTGAAAAAAAAAACGATCCCTATCCTGTCGCAATAAGCAAACTTTTCGCATGTCTTTTCAGGGTACGTGTAGATGATTTCCTCTGGATTAATTTTAAAATAGAATTTCGCATAGATAGGTTCCCACTTGTGTGGAAAACGAGCCATGACTTAAAAGATTATTCTTGAAAACATTCAAAGAAGTGTCCTTTAAACCACCTTTACAGTTACATTGAGATTCATGACGATAGAATCTCTACTAAGGCAATTCTAGGCAGTCCATGCCCTTCACATCATCACGTACAAATGTGAAAAACACACCATGGTGCAAACGGTTACGTCCCGTTTCGCCAAATCCCGTTTCGCCAAATCCTGTTTCGCCAAATCCTGTTTCGCCAAATATCGTTCACAAAATTTTAGCCACACGAAACATTTAAACATTTAAACACGAACATTTATAACATGATAACGGTCAGACATTTATAGATAAATACCCGTTTTGCAGAATCCCATTTTGCAAACTAATTTGTTTCAAATTTACGTGCCTCGCTCGCGCTGCCGCGCTCGCTGCGGCTAAACACATAACATTAGAAAACACAACTAATCAAAAATTACTAACAATTAGGCATGCCGTTTTAACTTTTGCAATGTTACATTTTTGAAGAATATTTTGATTCTGAGAAACGGGATTCTGCAAGACAGGAATTCCCGTTCGGAAAAGGTTAACCATCACGTGTATAACTAACTAATCTTAAAGGAGAACCTTGGCATTGACGTAGTGACGCCCAAACATTCTAAACAATTATATTTAAAGCGCACATTTTTCCGTCTATATTGCCAGATTTAAACGCTAATAAATCAACTGGACTTACCGTATTCTACCACTGCTTGTCTCTGTTAAATGTTTGCTTTTTAAAGCCCCATTACATAGAAATAAGGTATTAAACTTCGTGTACGTAGAATTTTGTCAAATTCGTTTTGGCGAAACTGGATTTGGCGAAACGGGTCTGGCCCCTGAGGGCAAAACTGTTAATCTGCTTATTTTTTGGCGAAATGGGATTTGGCGAAACGGTATTTGGCGAAACGGGACTGGCCCCTGAGGGCAAAACTGTTAATCGGCTTATTTTGTGGCGAAATGGGATTTGGCGAAACGGGAGTTCACCGTGCAAACATGGTTTAAGAAAGGCGTTTTGAAGAACTATTCACCAGAAGGCATACTATAAATTACGTCACAATCTTATAAAAGCTTACATGATGCGGGGATCTGGGAGTGTCGGCCTCGAAGCTATGGCGTTTTTAAAAATTTTGAATGCTGAAATTGTAATTTTTTAGATCCAAAAATTACTTTTCCCACCAGATCAGTCGAGTCTTTTTTGTGGGGGGGG
>JAHWFP010259146.1:42774-60459 GCA_023313725.1 Lithobius niger | reverse complement strand
CGTGAGCTGTAAAGGTTAACAATATCACTGCCACTAGATGGCACCACTGTATTTTTGTACGATTTTCAATCAGTGATAGTGCCACTTTAAGGGCAAACGCTAACGTACTTTGAGCATTTCCAGATAACTAGATAGCTAAAGTGCTTGTGTTGTGAGTCTGCTTTAGTTGCACTTGCTGGCTATTTGTAAAAGTTCACCAAATTGGTGATTTGGCAGAAGGTAAGATCGCCACACCACAAAAGTTAATCCCCATGTGGCACCTTGCTTGCTAATGCGAGATAAAGGGTAAATTGGCTGTAGACAATTTTAAACATAGTTTTGATTTTGTTTGCAAAATACATGTTTTGTAATTCTTATATACCAATAAAGCTAATCTGCTACTTTTTCTTTCGTCGCAGACGGGGTTGTTGATGTCCGTTATTCGAGCCTTATCAGCTAGGTAAGAAAAGCAGCTCCTTCTTGGTCGTTACTAACACCCTAAACGAAGAAAACTTTAAATGCACAAGTGAAATAGTAAGGGTTGACTTGTGTCGTACGGTATGCAATGATGGATAATTAATATGTATGCATTAAACTTGTACGTAATTTGAATAATTAATGTACAACCGCTGTTGGGTACCATACTCATTTTCAAAAAGTCAGATTACATTAAGGCTGCACCGATACCAACTTTACCGATCCGATACCGATCTGGTTTTAATATCCCAAATTTTTCATCAGCGGTGCAGTTTTCAGCAAAGGTCCAATAATTATTAAAATTAAAAAAAATTAAATAGTAACCCACAGTTAAAACCTAGCTAAGTAGATACTCGGTGATTTCCTGAACAAAACGCCGTGAACTGCGTGTCGTAATCTTGAACAGTTCCAGAGTTATCGATATTTCCATGAAAGTTGCTGATATCGATACCGTAAATATCGGCAACCGATCCATTCCAGTATCGGTATCGGTGCAGCCTTAGTTTACACAGTATCTAGCAAATTTTCGACAGCATATAGGCCTAATCAGTGGATGGTAGGACTTTGTTCTTCAAGCTTAGTTCGATTTAGTTCATACTGTGAAATCAATAACTTAAACAATTAACGACATAACAACACTTTCACAAAATAGGCAAACACGTTGTCGTGCAAATTTTCGATCCCAAACAGGTGTCTTCATCAGGCTTCAAGGATTATTGGGGCTTCCTACATCTTCCTTTGTTTTTGCTACCAACTAATTCAAATTGGCCGCCCTTGTAGCCTCCAGTATTTATAGGGCTCTGTCTGCTCTGTTCATCTCCTTCCAACTCCCCCTGACAGTTAAGCTTCTTGCAGAGATCGTAGCTCTTCAAGTGTGAGACCGTCGAGAATGCTGGATGTTGGAATGTCATCAAAGTATTTCCATACTTCTGGTGTTGTTGTATGGCAAGGAACTCAAGACATCTGAGGTGGGAGTTAGACTTAAGTAGAGTGCGCACATTCTTCCAATCAATCTCATGCTGCTCAGTCATGCAGTGGGCTGCGATGCCGTTGTCTTCGTCTTCATTACGAACATTTGCCATATGCTGTGCTACTCTGGATCGCATACCTTTCCTCGTTTCTCCGATTTAAACTGCATCGCGGTCCCTGCATGGAATTCGATACACACCCTCCCTAGTAGCACAATGTTTCGAGTCAACATTGTAGCCTGAAAAAGACGATCGCATACGTATTTTCATCTCCAGGACTGCTGATCGTCGAAAATTGGCGAGGATATGAAGTGATATCTTGACTTTATGAAAGTAAGCGCATTAACAGTGATTTCTTCAACGGTTTGATGAATTTTTGTAGTGAGCTGTGCAGGGGTCGAAATATTCAAATGCATAGGGGCAAATTGCACCCCAAAATTGCATTTTACACTCCAGAAGCAACTCTTGGAGTGCAAAATTGCGCACCAAAGTAGACTTTTTCGTAACTTTTGAAACGCACAAGCTACAGACTTGCGGTTTGCGGCATTTTAAACAGCTTGGAATTAGATTTCCTGTGACACCTTTCCTTCCAAAGAAGTTAAACTCCATTTTTTACTACATTTGGTAATCATAGATGCGTGTAGTTTTTTCAGTTGAAAAGTGAAGTTAAGTTAGTTTTAAGCAAAGTGCAGGAAAACAGTGCTGAATGTTAGAATTTTCAATGGCTATAAAATAGAAGACCACAGTGTTGGTTTGCATTTTGGTTTTGCACTCCAAAGACTTTTATTTCACACAAGTAATAGATTTGGGGTGCAGATTTGCATCTGGTTCAAAATTTGGAAATTCGACCCCTGGCGGTGTGACGTTTTCAAATATTAAGTGACAATAGCATGATGAAATTGGTTGGTCATTCTTACCTTTCTTTTGGCTCATCATGGGCACATGGGTTTTCTTTTTTTTTTCCTGCATGTAGGCTAAAAAAATTTTTGTGTGTGATACCGTTAGATATTTTCGATTATCATCGGTAAGTACTAAGTAGTTGGGTTAATTTCTCTTATAACCTAATCAACTTGTTCCACACAATAAGTCTATAATCGTGCTCGTTATGAATGCTTCGTAATTTCTACGTACAAACTGGCCTACTCATGATAAAATTACCAAAGTACAAAACGCTTATTCTTGTAGGTAAAAATTACCATTATTCCGATAATTTTCCACACAACATTTTCTTCAGGCAATCTTGACGAATTTTACAAAATCCTGGCTCACATCTTGTCTCTTGTCTTTCGAATCGGGCAGTTGTTCAAGCTGTGGCCCACGGCACCTAACAGGCATACTCCAATGCTGTAGCAGACGCTCGTGGAGGTCATGCCTCACTAAATACTTAATGGCTTGGGGCAGAAGGGGTTTGAATATTCATCAGCTTTCTTGCTTCCTTGTGCGCTTGAATCGCTAGGGACTCCAGTCCTCTTAGATAGCTGTCTCTTGCTGTATTTAAAAAAGTAACGCCTTCATTTCCAGGGGTGTGCGCTACCAGGTTTTTCAACTCGATACCGATACCAGTACTTTATTAATCTGAATATTTTAAAGCAGACGACATCATTTACGCACCTCTCAAAACAGCGAAAACCAGTTTACAATTTTCACAAATTTTCGACAGCTTTGAAAAAATTTAAAAAATATATCTCCTGCTGTCTTCTTCAGGTGACTAAGAAATACAAATACTAGTTACATCACACTGTACTGTCCGACGCCGAACTGTCCGACGCTGATTTGAGAGGTGAGTAAATGATGTCGTCTGCTTTAAAATGTGAATCGATTGACTCTCAATGTAATCGCAGCCATTATGCTATATTTCGAGTAATCTGAATATTGGTATCACGATACTTTCTCGATACTGACACTTTTTTCGATACCGATACTTTCTCGATACTTATACTTTTTTCGATACTGATACCTTTTTAAAAAAAGCAGCTACAATAAACAAAGCCAAATGACTTCATCTGTAGCTATCTACCTTTGTTCTTTTATTACATTTAACCTTCAAACAGAAATATTTCAGATGTCAATAACTTTAAGCTTAACTTAGTTGTTACGTTAAAAAATTAACCTTAAAAGTTTTATAAAGGCCTATTGGTATTCATGAAAAAAGTATTAATTTTAATTAGTGTATCCTACAGACAACTGTTCTGAAATTTAAAAATAAGTTCAGACCCTACATGGAATTTATTTATGTGTTTATGTATTTGACATTACAAAAAAAGGCAACACAGAAAAAATTATATATTATATATAATTATGAAACAAAGCATCAAATGTTTTTTTGTTTGTTATTTTTTTACTTGTGTGCTCATTTCATTTTATTGGCTCTCTGGTTTTCTTCAGTCTATTTTGTTGTGCAATAACGCTTTCACTAACGGTATATTTTTAAAATATATATTTTATAAAATCATATTAAATTTATGTATTTATTTACTTTTTTTGTATTAAAAAAATGCAATTTAAGTTTAAAACAAGATAGTTTACATAGGATCTTTGCCTAATAGTTCGGGGGTTCAGGGAGTGAACTTTGCATTTTTATTCTAGAAGCAAACCACTTGTCACAGACACTCCTTAGGTATTGTGGATTGATTTAAGAAGCGGAGCCACGGACAATTTCCATGTGGGTGTGAGCAATTCAAAATGGCGTCTTCAAATTGGCTAGCTCGATAAATATCAATATTTCTAAAACACAATGTGTAGCAAAGTTGTAGAATATTTGATTTTAGACAACTTCTATAGAATGGCTTTTTATGAAAAAACGAAAAGCCAACGGGCTACGACTGCTTTTTCAATATGACAATGACATCATCACACGATTGCAGGCAGCACATCGGCAGGACGACTTTTCCCAGAAAAGGAGCTCCAAAATTAATTCAACGGCAAATGTTGAGACATTTGGGCACCGGGTGATTTTAACCCAATTTGAGCATGCTGAATCCGAATCTGCCCGGTACCAAGTCGAATTCATCCTCCTAAGCCCCGGAATTCAAGATGGTGTCCAAAAATGGCGACCAAAAAACAGTTCTTTGCTTCTAGAGCCGATCGAAAATAAACCGGTTACCAATTATGTTTAGAATAAAATTTTCCTTCAGAAAAGGTTCTATTCACATTTTTCTTAAAATTAACCTTTCTGCCGAAATTCGTCATTTAAGTTCTATTTGGCCATTTATGTATGCTATAGATACAACCGCGCATATGTGTGTTATAATTCCCTACTTTAAGCAGCTGCAATGTTTGTTCTAATTAAGATCCACTAATATAATTGGGCTTAATTGAAAGGTGAAGATATATATTTTCCAACAAGGGTAATTAAAACTATTTATTTTAATCAGAAGCTAAGCAACAGCAGTTTAGCTACATTGTAGTGCTTTAATTTTTGCATCGTTTTACAATAAGTTCCATCGTTAAACTGCTAAAGTAGTCGTTGTAAATTAGATAAACGGCTGTAATTTGGCTTAAATTAAAGATGAAGATGTATGTGTTCCAACAATGGTAATTAAATCGAATTATTTTAATTAGGACTTAACTACGGTAATATAACTGCGTTGTAACGTTTTGTTTTTTGCATCACTTTGTGCTAAGTTCCATCTTTAAACTGCTGCAGTATTCGTTATAAATTAGATAAATGGATGTAATTAGGCTTAAATGAAATATAAAGATGAATATTTCCAACAAGGCTATTTAAAATAATGTATTTTAATTAGGAGCCAAACTACGTCAGTTTATCTACATTAAAGCATTTTGACTTTCAGGTCGTTTTGAGACAAGGTCCATCTTTAAACTGCAGCAGTAGCCGTTCTTATTCAGATAAATGGATGTGATTAGGGGTAGGTGAACGATGAAGATATATATTTTCTAACAAGGGTAATTATAAATGTTTATATTAATTAGAAGCTAAGCTACGACGGTTTTTCTACATTGTAGCTCTATGCTTTTGCATCATTTTACCACTAGATCTATCGTTAAACTACTGCAGTGCCCGTTCTAATTCAGATAAATGGATGTAATGTAATTAGATTTAGATGAAAGACGAAAATTTATACATCTTCAATTTTCATCTCAGCCTAATACCACCCATTTAACTGAATTAGAACAGTTACTACAGCAGTTTAAAGATGGATCTTGTCGTAAAATGACGCAAAAATTAAAGCGCTACAACGTAGTTAAATTGTTGGAGCTTAGCTCCTAAATAAAATACATCATTTTAAATGCCCTTGTTGAAAAATATAGATCTTCATCTTTACTCTAAGCCTAATCACACGGTTTTATCTGAATTAAAACCGCTACGTCAGCGGTTTATAGATAGAACTTGTTGTTAAATGACACAAAAATCAAAACGCCGCAACGTAGATAAACTGCTATAACTTAGCTCCGAATTAAAATAAATCGTTGTAATTACTCTTGTTGGAAAATATACATCTTCACCTTTCATTTAAGCTCAATTATGTTAGTGGATATAAATTAGAACTAACATTGCATCTTCTTAAAGTAATGAATTATAATACACATATGTGCTTTGTATCTATAGCATACATAAATGGCCTAAAAGAACTTAAATGACGAATTTCGGCCAGACGGGTTAATTTTACGAAAAATAAGAATAGAACCTTTTCTGAAAGAAATTTTATTCTAAATATAATTGGTAACCGATTTATCTTTGATCGGATGAACGGTTTAGGCGCTAGCAGTGAAAAACTGTTTTTCTTTGGGTCGCCATTTTTGAATGCCATCTTGAATTGCGGGCTTAGAAGGATGAATTCGACATGGCACCGGGCAGATTCGGATTCAGCATGCTCAAATTAGGTTAAAATCACCCGGTGCCCAAATGTTTCAACATTGCCGTTTAACTAATTTTAGAGTGCCTTTTCTGGGAAAAGTCGTCCTTTGTATGTGCTGCCTGCAATAATGCGATGATGTCATATTGGAAAAGTAGCCGTAGCCCGTTGGCTTTTCGTTTTTTCATAAAAAGTCATTCTATAGAAGTTGTCCAAAATTCATTATTCCACAACTTTGCTACACATTGTGTTTTAGAAATATTGATATTTATCGAGCTAGCCAATTTAAAAACGCCATTTTAAATTGCTCACACCCACAAGGAAATTGACCGTGACTCCGCTTCTTAAATCAATCCACAATACCTAAGGAGTGTCTATGCCAAGTGATTTGCTTCTAGAATAAAATGCTAAGTTCACCCTTTTCTGAGGACTTAACCCCCGGACTATAATGCTTAGTGACACTAACGTGAAGATTTTTGCTTTCCGGAGGTTTTTTAAAATTTTATGTATAAAAATAAAAATAAAAAATTAATGATTTATTAACACAAAAGATTCAGTTTAATTAAAAATACTTCAATTAAGTCAAATTAGTTACTTTTATTTTTACGGAAAAGTACCATTATGCATTGCACTGTTCAATTTCAAGATGGCTGCTCATTTTTATTTCGAAGGGTCACACGTCGAATTAATGTGGTTGTGGCCAAAAAACGGGGGTAGCCCGTTTACGTCAGCGATATCTCCTCAAAAACCAGACACATTTGTTCAATTCTGATCCGACGGAATTCAAGTATGCTGGTGGGTGAGTTGCAGTGCGCCAGCACTCACGGTATTATGCTGTAATTAATTTAGTTCGGCCGGTTTTAGTTCGCTAACCTCTAAAAAGGTCTCTGAACGAAAAACCGTCGTCAAATAGTACACGATCAGTGGCTGACGTCAGCGCTTCCTCAGCGTAAAGGTATGCGCGCAACGCCCATCATACGAAAAATTGCGGCGTGTAACTGCGCATTTCGGCAACTCAGCTCTTCAACATTGCGGTCGGTTAGAGGCTATCGTCTACGTCCATATGGCTCCCCTCCTATGGCGCAGAACAACACAAAGTGAGTCATCACTTACCTTTGCAGTGATCTGGATGGTACACCTAATTTCTATGATTGAATCTGGACGGTACAATGAATGCGATGCTCGTATAAAACCTTTGCTGTTAATTACTGCGCCATCCTCGCTGCTTTTCGGGTGCGATATATTACAGTATTTTATTACGCGTATTTGTGGTGTTGTTTCCTATAGTACGAGTGAGCAAAATTTATGTCCTGTTTTCACAGTGGCGGACTGGCCAGAGGTAGGGAAGGGCGGGATATTCCTAATGGCCTCTGACTTTCAAATTTTTTTAAAATCCGTAACAGGAAGACTCACGTAAGTTTTATTGGTTCGACATTAGTTTTAACCACAAATTTAAAATTACAAATAATAACAATAAAGATAATTATAAAACACTAGTAAAACAAGTACTTTGTATAGAGTAGCCTAACAAAAATTGGCCACATCAAATTGCATTGATATATTCAATGTGGACTTTGTCACAATTTTCATGTGAATATTTTAACTTTTGTTAATACACCTAAAAAGTGTAAATAAATTTAAAGTAGTCAACCTGACATACCCTCAGCGCAATAAGATTTCTCCTACTCCCCCCCCCCCTACCAAATTACCTGCTGAATGTATGAAATATGGTGTTCGAAGATTTAAAAAATGTAAAAGTCTGATGAACAAGAACAACGGGTACGGGAAACTGTAAAACAACGAAGCTTTCAGTTTTTTTTTTTTGTAAGAATATCAATATCAGCGTCCGATGAAAACTTATGTGGTCAGTGATTGCATCGTCGCACACAAGATTCTGGCTCATTTGCCGTATCGTAGTAGCAAAAGTTACGAGGTAATTTTTTTTAATATAATGTGCAATATAGTAGATATTCTTCAGTACACCATGCATTCAGATTTTTTAATAGTGTCCTGTTGGTATGTCTGCCGTTCCAACTTCATACGTCAATTACAGATTTTTTGTATTCTACCATACGACACGTCGAATTACTAATGCAGTGTTAGTGCATCTTGTTTAAGTTGCACTAAAAAGCTACTCAACAGAAACCAGCCAGGCAGCAATGTAATAATAATAAAGTCTTGGCTTCCACAAACGAACAGCAATCAACTGTTACATATTCTGTTCCAGTAATCACCGTTCTTAGGATTTTAAGATTTATTTGGTGTAGATTACTTGCACAAACTTGAGAGTACGTGACCACAATAGGTATATGACCCATTAAAAAACGTGCGAAGCTGCTGCTAATTGTTAGGCTGCTAAACGTTAGTCCTATCGGTCACAGATCTACAATGATTTTAAGCTCTTGAAATTAATTTTCTGTTCCAAAACCTCTTCAGTACTTTATTAATAATGCAATTTTTTGAAACCAACGATACTTTTTCGATACTTTCGATACTACTGAAAATCGATACTAAGTTTTTAATTTTCGATACCACTACCGATACCCAGAAAGTATCGGTATCAGTATCGAAATTCGGTAGTGTCGCACACCCTTGCTCGTTTCTGCCCACCCAATCTTGTAAAATTCATCAAGATTGCCTGAAAAAGTTAGTTGTGTGGATGGACTATCGGAAATTAGCAGAATAGTAGTGAGACCTTACGAGATTGAGCGTTTTGTACGGTCAAATTTATTGTGAGATAATGATCTCTCATAGCAGAAATTCCTTTTGTTTGTTCAAACTGGCCTACAGTAATTTGAGAAGCTACAATAGCTGAAGATGCTTATTGTCATGGAGTCTTATACGCAATTATTTATTTAATTATTCATGTATTTAATAGGCTTGCCTTTTTTACAGTGAAAGCAACGAACAACGTGACAAAGAAAAAGCCAAATTGGAAAAGGAATACAAAAGAAGTGACCAGAAACTAGATGAATTAATTGCTGGTAAAAGTGTTTCCTTAATGTCTTTTGGAGTGCAAATGATCACTTAAAATCAATTATTGTCAAAACGAAGTCAGTAAGAGAACTGTTTATGGTTGTTTAGATAGCTGCAGCTTCTTGTGTTTTGGGTTATTTCACTATTGGGCGATAGTTGAAATTTTTTGATCTTCAAATATGAAACTTTACAGCCAGAATACTGAAATATTTAAGTATAAACCAAACAAAATTTTAATTTGTACGGCCACATAAACGTTTAAAAAAAAATTTGAATTGTAGTGCAGTTCTCATTTGCAACTACCCTTCATACATGTGTTTGTATTTTATTCCAATTCATGCTGAAAATTTAATTGTTATGGTAATTATGAAGAATTTTTTTTCCGCGGTAGATGTTGGGTGGGGGAAAGCAGCAAAAATAACTTAGTAAGCTTGAAAAAAAATACAATTGATGCCTATTTGAGAGCTGAAAAAATTCTTCTAAAAGTGTTGCATGTTGCTGGCTGTGAGGGCTGACTCGTGGGCCAATTGGAGCAACGCTGAGCATGATTTGGAGGGGTCACAAGCTTAGGAGATTAAAAGGTGGGGAAAATGTCATTTTATTCGACTGTTATTAACCGAGAACATTACTGTAAAAACCCTTGCATTCTCAGGTGTGGCTTTTATTTACAGTAATTAACAGATTTTAACTAATTCACCGGTCAAATGATCCTTAAGGAAAATATTTTAATTGCCTACTGCGTAATTTAATGACGAGTAGCCAGTGTATTTCTGCAGCTATGGATGCAGTGCACGCTGTGTAGCGACGAGTGTGCCTTATTTGGCCGCTCGCATCGACAAAAAGCAACTATGTAGTGTAACTCGCCAATAAATGGCTAAATTGCGTACTGTTGAATTTAACGGCCAGTGGATTACTGCACCATTGGTACAGTGATGAACTGAAAGCTTTGCAGCGATGAGTGCATCTTATTTGTTGCTTCACATAGATAAAAAGCCACTACACGATGCTGCCAGCTTGCAACTCGTCACAGAACGGCTAAAAAGTAATTCGCAACATTCACCTCGCACTTCATGGGGGGATCCTGAGTAAAGTGGCAGGGGGTCATTCTTGTAGTTAGCATCGTCACCTCCAAACCAAGAGACTGCTAGGTCAATTTTCACAACTGACCTAAGGGACTTGACAAAAAACAAAAATATATTCGTGCAACTAAGGGTTAAGATGGCAGTTGGAATCTGATTGAGGAGCTTTATGTGGAAAGTTAAAGTACAAGTCCTGTAATGTTCACCTAAAGTGTAACAATTCTTAGCCTATTTTGCACTACCAGAGGCAAAAAAGAATTACTCCCTTCTAAGGGAGATTTTACACACTGAAATTTTTGTTCACATCTTGATCATTTTGTTAGATTTTTACACTAGTAGATGCTGACTCGTCTGCAGACTCCTTCTTTTCTTCTACTGGCCACAAATTATTTTGCAAGAATTTGTTTAACATGTTTCAGAAGGAGTAAACCTTTGACATCTCGAGGAAAAATATTGTGGTCCTGAGGAGTGCAATCATTATTTAAATATGGAACGAAATATTCTTGCCAATGAGGCAGCACTATCTATTGGTTGCGACATCAAACAGAATGGCAGAGACATAAAAAAACCTGCTTTAGCGTTAAAGTGCCATGCAAGCTGATATCAGCCAGTCAATGGCAGTGCCGTCGTCTACCTAGCACAGTGCCACTGGAAGCACGGATTGATGGTTTTGTTGGCTCTGGCAGGTCACTACTCAAACATTAAATTTACATAATAGTATACAGAAAAGTTAATACTGTTTATGGTATGGACTTATCAGATAGCCTTATTTGAAGTCTTAGCATGGGTCTTAACCCTTTAACTGCTGAATTAATTTTCTATCTCCACAAAAGTAGGGGTAACCTGGGCGGGACTCGAACTAGCAACTTGAAGGAGCTCTTTAACTTCAGGCACACGCCTCTACCAACTCGGCCATGGCCGTCTCTAGAGTCGGCTTGTTAAGGGAACCTAGTATTGTTGTCTTTTCTCCATTGTTGGCCATCTCGTGCATACTTTGGACTCTGTTTTTAGGACTCAAAGCTGTGCTTGTGTTTTTGGTGAGTATACTTGTCGCCCGCACTCTAAGGGTTAGTAATACATTAATTGACTAAGATTTGGGTCGCTTCATTGACTGTGCCCGCTATGCTGATTTACACCAGTCTTTGAATATGCGAATGTCATTGATGCATCTTACGTTAGCATTTTAGCAACAACTTCTATTGCTGAGTGATTCGTCTTCACTAGCATTGACCACAGCTATTATTTCTTTCCTGACGGTGTAGTCCGATTATGATATTACCATCGTTTACTCATGCTGGAAGTACAGTGATGTCTTTCCTTCTACCACATTTCAATTTCGTTCGTTTCGAGAAAAGAACACGTGCTAGTGAGTCACACCGTGCGAAATGCTCCTACAAATGCCCAAGAACTAAACCCCCACCCCCCAAAAAATTCTCTTAGATAAAAACGTCTTTTTTTCTGCTGTCGATATTTTATTTTAATGTATCTGGTTTCTTTAATGTCTTTCAGAAAACCATGAGGATCTTACTCTTACAATGCAAGCATTTAGTAAAGTATCGTTGCGTCTCGCTGGTGAGTAAATACAGGTGGACATGAGTACTGATCCGAGTCACTCCCTTTTTCACTTGCATAAATTGGTTCCGGCCAGTAGTGTTAATTTGATGTCTAAGAATTGAGTTTTCTCTTTTAACTACGTAGTATGTATGTAGTCCGACAAATTACAAATGCTGGTGTACGGTTCAACCACGTACAACTCTGAACATGTTAACAAGAAGTTCAGGTTTACCCATTCCTGCTCACTTCTCGCCGACCCTCTGGTACTCTTCTCTCTCATCTCTCTCCTCCTTACTGCACACGTTAACATAACTAATTAATTTTTTATCCATGGACTAGTTTATGCTGGGATGGATACAACTGGATTTATAAGAAATGTTTCAGTTTAGCTAATTAACACCTGGTCTTTAATTCACGTAACTTTTGTTAATATTGGGACAGCAGAAATCGGTACATGTCCAGTTCATATGCTAAAATTTCTATAATACGTAGTGAAAGGAAAAAGAGTTGATAAACAACGTCAAAACACCGCTAAACACTGTACAGTAATATATCTTATTGGTAGTTGACTAATCGTGAAATTACTAGCAATTCTGTTAATTAGGGCTCGGCCGATAATAGCGATATGGGCTAACTTTTGGTCAAATATCTGTTTTTGCGTATCTTCGCCAAAAATTTTCAGCTTTTGATGTTCCAATACACCATTTCAATCGTTTTGTCGAGAGCTTTCAATTTCAGATTGGCAGCTTTAGTCGTTTTCAAATTATTTAACAAAAACCAAAAACAGGTTCCGAAAAAGGACTTTACAGCAAGATGCTTGCTCATAGAGCTTTGAGATTCGGAAATTTTCATCGAATTTTGTTTCTGAATATGGAAGAAACATAACTTTACTGGAAGTAATGCACTGAAGTATCGGCATCAGTGATATAGCATTAGACCGTATTGGTATCGGATCGGATCAGTCAAAGTTGGTATCGGCCGAGCCTTACTTTGAATGACGTATTTGTGGTGGTAGTGTTAGTACCTCAGGGTAGTGTGAGGTACTAACACTAACCTTCTGCAGTTACAGGGTCTATTTTGGTCTATTCGTAATAAAGCTAATTGATACCAATTCGGGGCCAAAACTGTATCTGTCAAATGTCGTTTTATTGATTATTTCCCCAAATGTTAAAGGGCAATTACATCCATTTTGACATGCATGTTTTACTTTCGGATCACTTACAAAATAACTGAACACAAGAATTGCGGTAGGAATTCGTTAAATACATCCGATACAACAATTTAATTACTGCAGCACCAAAACACGACACGGAGACCGCCATTGTTTTGCTGGAACGCGCAGAAATTAATGCCGACAGATAGTGCTCATCGATTTCGACTTGCAGCCGAGTGAGATAACTGTGTCGGCTGTGAGTAGCTCAAGTGTCTGACGGCCTTAGCTGGCGACGCTTGAGCTACTCACAGCCGGCACAGTTATCTCAATCGGCTGCGAGTCGAAATCGATAAGCACCATCTGTCGGCATTAATTTCTGCGCGTTCCAGCAAAACAATGGCGGTTTCCGTGTTTGTGTTTTGGTGATTCAGTAATTACATTGTTGTATCGGACATATGTAACGTATTCCTACCGCAATTTTTGTGTTTAGTTTTGCAGGGGGTCGAATTTCCAAATTGTGATCCGGGTGCAAAAAACTTCATTGGAGTGCAAAATCCAAACGTAAACCAATAATTGTCTCTTATTTTATAGCCATTGAAAGTTCTAACATTCAGCATCACAATAATATGTACCGCTTTCCTGCACTTTTCTTAAAACTAATTAACTATTCGACTGAAAACCTATACCCATAATTTAACCAAATGTAATAAAAAATGGAGTTTAACTTCTTTGGAAGGAATGGTGTCGCTGGAAATCTAATTCCAAGCTGTTTAAACTGTTTAGCTGTTTAAGTGCTTGGCGCTTCATTGGAGATGAGTTGGACGGAAAGTTTGGGTCACACAAGAAGATTGATGTGTAGGATCCCTTGTAAATATCACCTGTGGGTGCAAAAATATGGTAAATTCAAAAACGGTTGCTTAGGGCTTGCACAGGGTGCTTTTAGAGTACGTAAAATTCTTATTTTATTTTTGATATTTGTAAGAACTTTTAAGTGCTTAAATTTGAAAATATCGTCCTTAAAAGAAAAGTTTTTTTTTACTAAAAATCATGTTTTAGTAAAAAAAATTACAGTATAAATGCCAAATTGCTACCTAAATTTGCGTAGCCTATAGTTTCGTTATTCCCCATCAAGATAGCGACGCACAGCAGACTCTGTACTTCTAGCTTGTCTCCTACCTGTGTGAGTTACGTTATGTCCTTCCCAGAGTTCGTTGCTGCCAGGTGCCGATACCATGAATATTTGAACGACGAGAAGGCATTTACATCTAACGTGGGAAATATTGTGGAAGAAGAAATTGTCGATTTCATGGAGAAGATGAAACGTCTTTGAACAGGAACGTTTAAGACGCTCATTCTCTTAAAAAGAGTACAGTACAAACACTCAGTATTCGCGAAATTTCTATAGTCCTTAAAAGGTGTTGGAATACTCTTTGACTGTCTTCATCAGGCGTTGTGCTGTTTTTTCGAATTAACATCGTTCATTCGTTTCTCATGCTCAAACTGCAATTCGAATTCGGACTGTCCCGTAGCCTACTGCCAGTCAGCTATGGACCAGTCCGAATTTGAATTGCAGCTTGAGCAATAATGTGAACTGAAGGGAAAACACAGCACAATGCCTGATGAAGACAGTAAAAGCATATTCTAAAACCTTTTAAGGACTGTCAAAAATTTGTGATAACTGAGTGTTTGTATTCTTTTTGTGAGAATGAGCATTTTAAACAGTCCTGTTCAAAGTTTTATGGAGAACTCTCATTGTGGCAAATGACGGTTTCATGTATTTAAGAAGAAAAGAATTGCAAAAGACCTCACTAAACATGCTAATGACTTGGCTACTGAAGTAAAAACTATGAAACAAGCATCGCAAATACATAACTTTATAACCACATCAAATGGTGTGCGACGTAGTGCAAACGAGAAAACTGTTCCGTTAAAGACTCTAGAGGTAAAGTTGGATGAACAAGTGCTGCATTTAAAAAAAAAAACTTATACAACTGCTTTCTGTTGAGGTTATTTGTGCGAACCCTGAGTGATGTAAACTTTGTGTTGTTCCCCAGTGAATTTTTTCTTCTGATGAAGGTGGACGAAGAGAGACATTAATGTGCAGTCCATCCTTGCATACCTGCTTGTTCTATTATTGCACCGTAAAATTCAAGACAACCTGATTTTTGTTCCTCTTTGTGGCGTAGTGTTAGATAGTTTTTTTTTTCGTAATGTTGCTACGTCGTCACAGTAGTCACCGGTTGTTGAGATGCACCGATGTTGGCATCAGACATCAGAAATCGGCCTTTTTAGGCTACACCGGTCATCGGAGTATCGGCATCGGTTTTAGACAGCAGATGTTAAAACATCGGAAGTTCACAAATGTATAAATAATTTTGTGTCAGATGTGCTTACACAGTAACTAATTTCTAGGAGCAAAATTTTAGTCCTATAGTTTCTGAAATCCCCCTATTTTTTTTTTTACTTCATGAAAAATGTAACTTATTTACACTTTACGTTCTTAAACATCGGAACTCCTTTTGACAGCGCTCGAAAGACGATTTTTAGTGGTGTATTGAATTGCCCAAAACAGTTAAAATTTGGTTTGTGGACGAGAGTATAGTACCATTATAATGCAGTTTTAAAGGTACTAATTTGAAAAAAGTACCTTTTTACGTCGGGACAATACAGTAGGCTAAATGTATCCAATCTGGAAATTTCCCTCAATCATATTAAACTAAAAAAATTGTTTTCGCTCTGTTTAAGTTCGGATCAGCAGAAAATACGTATGAATGCATCCCTGGAATGAGTAACTTAGTGTTTTCTTTGGATTTTTCAATAGCATCTCAAGAAAAGATCAGCTCAATCAAGGAGAGTCTTGAAACTTGCAAGAACCTTCTGCATTGTAGAAGAGACGAACTGAAGAAACTTTGGTTGGAAGGAATAGAGCACAAGCAGGTTTTATACCTACTTGAACAGATGTAAGTCTTAGTTCAAGAGATTACATGTCTTGTTGAACGTTAAATTAATATGTGCCTATAGATTGATCAGTCAACAAGACTAACAATTCTGCAGATGTGTTATTGGGTTGCACTTCATGTTTATTATAATTTGTCAGTTGTGATGCAAATTTTTTGTAAGTTACTCTTGTATTAGGCTGTGCAAAGTTAAAAACTTTCGGTTTGCAGGAACATGCGGGTTTCCTAAATTATCGTGGATTAAACATTTTTGTGTGAATCTTAGTCCACCGGCTAAAAAACATGATGTTTTCACCAAATTTTCGCCAAACCATTTAATCTGCATAAAGGTCGTCTTCGCCCACACTTGGGAGTTTGCCAAAGTGGCCTACAGAAAGATATTGCTCTTCCTGGAAAAGTTCAGCGACGGGCAATGAAAAGACTTACGTATGTTTCTGAGCTGTAAATAGCATTTTTGGAAAACATTTGTGAGTTATGTTTGCTAAATCGTAACAGAACTGTAAGTCATATTGCACACAAACGTTTTTTGGACTTAGTGCACCTTCAGTGTAATAAATTATTATTATTGCAATTAATGTAAACTAGGGACATCTCCCTAAAAGTATTTACTAAGGCTTTACTGGTACCAGTTCTTTCCGTCGGCTACCGGTACTGATTCCGGTAACGCAAAAACTGCAGCTTCTGATGGTAGTATCCCAAGAAAGATTTCTTTTTATTTCCGAAGCATAGCTATTAAGAAAAAAAAAAAAAAACCGTTTGGTTCTCAGGATTAATTTTTATTTATTTTTTATTTATTTAACTGAGAAGCACAAAATAGTACGCAAATTTATAGGAATTGTAGAAGTTAGTAGTGCAGTAGTGTAACGAGCAAAGAGAAAAATTACACACAATATGTGATCAATTTTTTGAAAGTCTACTGCTGCACTGGTAACTATCAAATCAATGGCTATTGGTCACAATACCTGTACCATGGTATTGCTGCTGTAAAGTTACTGGAACCGATGCAGCCCTACTCACCACATGCACAAAAATGAATATCTGGATAGAGTACACACAATGAACAAAATTAATTTCCAATAGAATGTTGATTGCGAGGACACACTGCTTTTTTGCTTCAGGCAGCAAAGAACTTTGTGCCGTATTTGCTTCTCTGCTACAAAATTTCCGTTAAAGGCAGTTTTTCTTTTTAAAACAGTTTTATGTTTTTTATTGGTAAATTGTATTCATTCACGACAAGTTTGTTCGTGTTACATCATTGCTACTGTCAAATTGTTAAAAGGAGGTCTTACACAATATTTCAACGCTGACTTAACCATTTGCACGCTGGACTGCAGTTCATATTTCTTGTTTTAGACAGGGTTTATTTGGTTATTTGGTTTATTTCGTCTTCGCCCACACTTGGGAGTTTGCCAAAGTGGCCTACAGAAAGATATTGCTCTTCCTGGAAAAGTTCAGCGACGGGCAATGAAAAGACTTACGTATGTTTCTGAGCTGTAAATAGCATTTTTGGAAAACATTTGTGAGTTATGTTTGCTAAATCGTAACAGAACTGTAAGTCATATTGCACACAAACGTTTTTTGGACTTAGTGCACCTTCAGTGTAATAAATTATTATTATTGCAATTAATGTAAACTAGGGACATCTCCCTAAAAGTATTTACTAAGGCTTTACTGGTATCAGTTCTTTCCGTCGGCTACCGGTACTGATTCCGGTAACGCAAAAAC
>JAHWFP010259146.1:24621-42764 GCA_023313725.1 Lithobius niger | reverse complement strand
ATCAATGGCTATTGGTCACAATACCTGTACCATGGTATTGCTGCTGTCAAGTTACTGGAACCGATGCAGCCCTACTCACCACATGCACAAAAATGAACATCTGGATAGAGTACACACAATGAACAAAATTAATTTCCAATAGAATGTTGATTGCGAGGACACACTGCTTTTTTGCTTCAGGCAGCAAAGAACTTTGTGCCGTATTTGCTTCTCTGCTACAAAATTTCCGTTAAAGGCAGTTTTTCTTTTTAAAACAGTTTTATGTTTTTTATTGGTAAATTGTATTCATTCACGACAAGTTTGTTCGTGTTACATCATTGCTACTGTCAAATTGTTAAAAGGAGGTCTTACACAATATTTCAACGCTGACTTAACCATTTGCACGCTGGACTGCAGTTCATATTTCTTGTTTTAGACAGGGTTTATTTGGCTCATCCAGTTTAAGCAGTTGTAATTTCAGTTTTGCACCATCACTTGTTGGCTATTCTAAAGCCATTGCCTTTGTAAAAAGAAACAAAGTCTTATTTGACGATTCTGTGGTGCAAAGATCAGCGTTCACATGAATTCTTGAAATTCTGGAAATATCCTGGGAAATAAAAATAAAATTCAAGGCCTGAAAAAGTACTTGAAACATGCCTGAAGTCTTAGCATACGATCGGAAATTTCCAAAATAGCAAATTTTGTTTTCAGGATTAGACGTCAGTGTGCAATTTATGTTGAAAATGAACGTAAGAAAAATCGTAACACATCTTGCGAAGGAACTTGTAACATCACTATGCTGAAACCGTATTGCAGCGTCTGTTTTTCTGCCTTTTGCCATGTCATTTAATGTAACAAAAGTTTTCTTTTATGTGTCTCTTCGGCCATTACTTGTTTGTGGGCCTTAAATTTTCTTTAATAAATCCTGGAATTTTAAGTTTAGAGGCGATTATGAACCCTGATAAATGAAAACCATTTAACTAGACACAAGCGCATTTAAATTTGTTTCTCTCTTCTGGATATTCAGCTCAGCATTTCATGCCGATTGTCCGAAAGTAAAGTTGGCATAGGGTTAAACATTTAGAAGCCCCTTTAGCTTATAATTAGACATTTCGATGCAGTAGTTAATCCAAACGAAATACTTGTATTGTTTGCATTCTTTTTAGTGCTATAACGGTTATTCGTTTAAACGTTTAAACGAAAATTTACGTGTATACGTTTTTCTATATTGCTAAACGATTAACCGAATCTGATTATTTACCTCACAACAGCACAAAGTTTTAACTCAATAAACGTTATTTTGTGACTTTATTTGGTAGTTAACGTTAAAACTACCAGAATATTAGCTGCTTTCGCTGCATCCAACTTGTTTAGCAGCTGTAAAACCTGAACTTCCGGTTTTGGTGGTGAAATCGAAACCAGCTTCGGTTAGGCTTAAGTCGCGACGGGTTTTAACCGCGCTCACCGGAAACGTAGCGGGACACTGCAGAATGAATGAAATATTATCACCACGTAAGCCAATTAAACAATTAAAACTTTTTTTTAAACAATTGTCTACAAATTGTTCAAAACAACTAACCACTGGATGGTTAACAAAGCTAAATTCCAAAGCGTGCCGACTGATCCTAGATCGTAAAACAATCGCAAATGTGTGAGGATTTCCCGCGATTCCTGCTTATTTTATTTTTTTTAATTTAGGCTATTGTTTTACATTTGTTTTGTTTCAGAATAAATACGATTTGTTTACTTACTTAACATGTGATTCGTGTTGCTTAAATTTTTTTAAATTAAATTAGTAAAACGTAGTTATTGAATTTTATGTTGACATTTTTTTTTTGTCTTAGTTTGTTGCGTTGTTATTATTACCGTTCGATTTTTCACGGTTTTCGGTTAACCGAACGTTTAATTAGGTCGTTTAAACGTTTAGCAAATTACACGGAAACTGCTAGCACTAATTCTTTTATATGTAACATGTTTCTATGTAGCGAAAACTTGAAAGACGTTCCTGAAAAGGTGGAAGCACACATCTCAAAGAAACATTACCTCCATGCAACTGAAGTTCTTGTTTCATCGAGTAAGCACTTTTGTTACTATTTATTTTCTGTTAACAATTACCACCGTTACAATGTCACAACTATTTTGCATTGCAGTTAAACTTCTAGAGGGCAGCTTGGATGGTGTTGAAGCTTTAAAAGAAGTTAAAACGGAGCTTCAGGCAAAAAAAGAGGTACAGTATTGTAGCTGCAATTTTAACAACTTTCGTATGTTGCAGTTTGAACGGAAACATTCTTCTGTAGATTTAGAGTTGCACTAACTCCATGCTTTTCTTCAGTTTTGAATCCTTGTTCGATTAGACCATCTTTTCTTGTAGTGCAATTTAGCCCTTTAACGATGTTTGTTAATTATCACTTCATTTGCAGCACCTGCACGAAGTAACAATAGAGGAACTGCACAAGCATTTGTATATTCGATCGACAAGTGAAGTTTACCGCATGCAGAGGCAGGGTTCTGGTTATAGCAGGGATAGCTCCCCTTTTCACCGGCATGGATCTGATAGAAGCAGGAAAGACACCCCGGGCCCGTTTGGACAGTCAGAAAAGAGGGATGGTGGAACACCCATTAAACGGAATTTGTTGCAAGTGACACCTGTCACTCCAACCCATAAATATCGGCAACAACCTCGTAAGTGTTGCTGTACTCTTTTCTTAGTCTCTTTGTAAAATGTACTCTTTGTGTGCTGTGCTAGTGAAGTGAGATCCTGTTTTACGCAATGGGTTGTCCTTTTGCTGTTTGTCTGTTCTCAGTTATGGTCAATTTAAATACTTGGATCAATGCAAACTAAATTTTAACTTAATTTTAAAAAAATTATCTTTTTTGTGTGTTTTGTGTGTGAAAGATTTTTTTTCTTTAATACGTGACAGGGAGTTCTGCAAGTTGCTCATCGATGAGTACTGCTCAAGGAACAGAAACTCCAGAACCTATTTGTGAGGATCTCTTGGCTCTCGACCCTGAAGAGGACACGATGCACTTCATGGCGATACTAGTAGAATGTTTTGTGCTGCTGAATTGTATTCCAGATGCCATTGAGGTAAGTGAGTGAAAATGTACATTTTATTTGTAAACAGAGGCCTAAAAGAATTGCATACTGACAAGAAAAAGTGTGTAAATTTTAATTGTAGTTAAAGTTTAAAGCTTGGCTAGATATGCTCTGCGAAACAGTGTATGTTAATCCTGAGTTAGATCCTAACCTCAACCACCTCTGGCATTTTCGGGAAGAGAAGGGCTTTGCGATGCTTCAGGTTCATGTGAAATGTGGCTTGTAAAAGGTCCTGAAAATGCCGATTGAGATTAATTTAGGAAATTGTCCCTTTCGGCACCATGGCTTCGGCTGGAAGCGCGTGAAGTGTCCAAAGTTAGTGGATGATACTGGGAAAAATACAAACGTTTAATTGATGTTGGTGTCCATAAACACTGCAATGCAACTTTCTCATACCTCGTGTTTTCATTTTAATTCACTTTCAGACAATCAAGGCACGAATGCAAAAGGAGCTACGTTCTATTGTTCGTCGTGCAGCACAACAGATAGCCGACAACACACAGGCATATCAGGGCGAGAGTTTGAGTGCTCAGAATCAGCCTCATGTCCTCCTCGATTTGCTGGAATTGGTATTTGAACAGTTTCGATGCGTTGCCCAAGCGCACGAGTGTGTGTTGGCCAACTTCAAACGAGCAGTGGTGAGTTGCATGCATGTCGTGGTTTTCACTTACTGGTAGCATATTGGTGACAGTAGGTCTAGTTACAGTATTAGTTAGTGAAGGAGTTAAATCATAAAAAAAATTGGAAGTATACAAAGAAATGTTCACTCATTTGGCATTTTACATGTTTCACCCTTTAACGGAATATACTCTAAGGAACAAATATGTCTGTATATGCAGCCGCTGTGCTTGCCATCAGTGCCGCCGTCCGTGCCGCCTCCGGACAGACTACTAGCATCTAGGGATCGACCGAGTCCGGATATATCCGGATCCGGCGCCGGATAATGAGGTATCCGGCAAGATCCGGATCCGGCCATTATATTGAGCCGGATACCGGATGCAACACAACCAAAACATGTCGCCGTAAACATGTTGCATGTCTCGGTAAAATAAATCGACGTAAAATAACTATGCGATCTACGTATATAAAAAATTGCAAATGTAATAATTACAGTGTAAATTAGTACACAAAAATACACTTGGGATAATCGTATTAGGTTTTCATAACTAAAAAAAAAAAGTTGACGTTCAACTACATAAATGCGCTTACGAAAATATTCATCGTCCGTTGCAGTACATGGGATACCTTGAAACGATGGTCCTCTGGTTATTCTTCCATTACAGCGTTGTTTACGGCTTCCGAAATCCTTTTTTTTAAAGTTTTTAATACCGTAGAAGTAGTTTAAAGTTGTTTTATTCCTAATTTATATTCGCTATCGGTGATAGTTTACGGCCGCCAATTCCCGCCATCGTGCTCCCACTCTCTGCCGGCTGTCCGTAAATAGATGCGGACGTGGTAGCTTCAATGGCTGTGACGTCACTTGCGACTGGCCCTCGTCGCTATAGTGATCACGTGCTATACACGTGTCAATCGGGGAATCCCAGCTTTCCAACGCGACCAAGATGGCGGCTGTTTGTTGCGTTACAACAGCTTGAACCAAGGTCTAGTTTTAGCAAACAAAAGCAATTTCACGTCAATTTTGACGACACGGCCAACAAAAACCGTCAATTAAGGTATTTAAAAGAGGATATTAAATTAAATGAATCCAAAATAGGCGTGCCAAAGTACCTAATTCAGTCGGAATTACACCTCCGTTGTATGCAATGGCGGTTTTTCTTTGCAACCGGGGCTTTGAATCGAGCGTGCGTCGGGAGTTTTAGAAACGGTTTTGAAGTGGCGATAAATCACGGTTTGGATGCCAAGGGGTTAAATTCGAAAAGTAAGACGGTTTAATGACGTCATCAAAAACTAGCAATTAATAATAGCATGATAAACCAAAGATGACTTCCATGTTGCAAGAGTCGAGACAGTTTTGTTCATGAAATGAAAAAAAATAAAGCTTTTTTATGTTGGTTTCGTTCTTTTTTTTTTTTTTTTTTGGCTTTCGGTCTTTGTTATACTGTGCGCAATACAAAACGGAACGAAAGCTGTAAATAAAAGACCTGTTGTGATTTTGTTTTGTTGCAACCAAAATTCAATAATTTTAATCTAAAATAAATAAGTGGATTACATACTGGTTTCACAAATATTGCAAAATTTTGCTAATTATTTTCCGAAATGAAGCAGTAGACTAATCAATGAGAAATCCTTCAACTAGAAATATGTTTTCTGACTGTTTAACCTAATGAGTGCTTTGTTTGTTTCAAAAAAATTTGTAAAATTTAGCAACATTGCAAAAACAGTTCTGTAGCCTACATGCAATTATACTATACTGGTACTCATAATAGCGTAAGACTTCTACGTGTTTAATGTAAGAAAATAATGTGAAACAAAGCGAAAATTAACACCATAGCTGCAACTTAAAAGGGGGGAAAAAATAAAACGGCTTTATTTCGTTTTTGTGTGTGAATTACCCGGTATCCGGTACCGGTCCGGATCCGGCACCTAGATCCGGAACCGACCCGGCCCTGACATCAAATTATCCGGAACCGACCCGGATCCGGTAAAATTGTATCCGGTCGATCCCTACTAGCATCACCACAAGTCATAAATAGTTCTGCACATGCCCTGACACTTGAGAGTGAATATTTTTTCTGAAAGTGAGACCATCTGCACTTCTGTCTGCACCCAACTTTGGTGGCTGACTTTGAAACGCTTCATCCAAGTTCGGCCTGACTTACATGGGCAAAGAGTAGTTTTCGTTTTAATCTGGAAGTTCGATAGCGCTTCAACCATCAAATTAAATTATTAGCTCCCGCTGGTGTCCCATTATTGGCTTAATCTATTAAAATTACTCGGCCAAAACGCACCATCCGTTCAAATGAAATCATTATGTATATACATCAGTGTTTGGGCAGAAGCTATCGACCGCTTCTTTATGTCGGCACATTAACCCTTTGAGAGCTGAGTTTTTTTTATATCTCCAAAAAAGTAGGGGTACACCTGGACGGGGCTCGAACTAGCAACCTGAAGGAGCTCTTAAACGTGAGGCACACGCCTCTACCAACTCGGCCACGGCCGTCTCTAGAGTCGGCTTGTTAAGGGAACCTAGTATTGTTGTCATTCCTGCATTGTTGCCCATCTCGCGCGTAGTAAGGACTTCAACCCGTGCTTGTGTTTGGCCCGAGATTTTCTCGGGTTTAGCAATGAAAGGGTTAAACCAGTGACAGAAGGTTGCATAAACAGGGTTTATACCAAGGTTTATGAAAAGACTTTGTAATGAACAGGGTTTACCGAGTAGACTGTACAAAGTCCTGTTTCAGTGCCGTGGTCAATGGATCATTGGATTATACTGCAATACGAAAAGGTACCTCAGCATGGTCGATTTTATGCTAGCTATGTTGCAGGCTACTGGCTGCTAAGTAGCTAGTTTCCGCTTAGATAATAGTTTATTCGACCAATCTGGTTGACATTTTGGATTCAGTTTACATTTGACTCCAATAGGTGCCTTTTGTGGTTTAAAATTTGGAGTTGTTTTAATGCTAACGACTGTTATCATTTGTAATGCAATTTTTATAAATGTTGGGAACATGCCCTCTGATCCAAACAATAGAGATTTAAACATTGAAAATGTTAGCAACAACACAAACATTATCGATTTAATTGGTGCATCATTTGTTGTTTCTGTTTGTGGATGTATTTTAATTGTAACCTATCACTGTCGTAAAAAAAACCCTCATAAAATTCATATTCAAATGTAGATATCAAGAACAAAATTTTTTACGAATTTGAATTTTACTTTTCGTGAGAAGTTTGCTATTAATTATATGAAGAAAATCCAACTCTGTTGATTATTTGAGGAAAATTCAATAACCACTAAAATATGCGATATCTTACCAAAACTACACAATGGAAAAGGAACTCGTCAAGTTTTTGCTGTAGAAAGTAGTGATATAAGTGCCGAATGGCTTGCACCAAGTTTCTTATCCGAACTTTGGTTACGCAATCTTAACTCTAAAGGTTGTCAGTTAGACTTGAGTGAGCTTCATTCGGACCACAAATTTGATAGCAGCCATTTTGACTCTTGATATCACTATTTGCTATGGAAAACATTGATGGGTTGCTTTATCATTGTGTTTTGGTACGATCATTTGTAATCTAGCTAATCTCTTCTGTGACCATCCTTTAATGAAAACCGGTAAACGGCGATAACAGTGGTTTTGCAAAGACATATTAAGAAACGAAATCGCCCCTATACCACCAGGAAGAACACAGTTCACAGTTCTACTTGAATTTTGGGAGAAAATACCGGTCTCCTTCTCCCCGTGTTGTGCGTGATTTTTCCTCCGTGTTGTCCGTGATTTTCTGAAGAAGAACGGTATTTTCTCCGAAAATTCAAGTCAAACTGTGAACTGTGTTCTTCCTGGTGGTTTAGGTGTGATTTTGTTTCTTAATGTGACCATCCTCATTATAAAAGCTAGGGAGCACTGTATGTAGCAAAGTATTTGCATTCGGCAATGGTGATGAGTCCACAACAAAGTTTTGCTACCGCACAAGCAGAGAATCCTGGAAACATCAACGTTGGGCTCATGTGGTAGAAGGTCCCATTTCAGCAATGAGTCAATGATGTATTAAAGCTATTTCCCGTACGTTTTCACGAGATGAGAAATCGGCCCAGGATTATGTATTTTTCCAAGAAATAATAAACAAAACATTGTCATGAAGTCTTCCGAACCCTCTAAATTGATTAAAATGATGACTTAGATTGAATAACTGAGTCAGTAATTAATTATTTGCTTGCTGCTAGAGCTGAGTGTGCCACCTCGGCTCGCAGCTCGCGTCAATTCTCAAAAAAACTGTAATCCAGTGAAAATGCTATAACATCGACTTCTGAAAACTGTTTCATGATGTCAGAGGTCGATCATACATTTACTGTTTAGGGAAAGTACGAGGAAAGTAATTTTGTTCCAAAAAAAACCTAAGAGCTGGTTTAATAGACGGCGTAGAATGGAATTTCGCTGCCTATCCATGTCCACTTATTTGTTTACGTCAAAAGCTCACGCGGCAAGGCACAAACGAATCATTTGAGCTCTGCGCGGTTTCTTAATCTGTTGTAATTAGAAAAAAAATTGCCCAAGGCGTAGCGGGATGTGGGGTCCGAAACTGTCGAGTTGCATTCTGGGATAGGAAAATGGCGGACCGTGTACTGTTGCTTACGATGGCTGCATTCCTTGACGCAAAAACATGCATGTAAATTTAATAACAATGCAACAACCATTGTAACGGACATTGGCTCACCCTCGTACCTACTTGTGTGTGCTGTTATGTTGTGGTTGACTTTAGTTGGCGCAAAAATCGTTGTGTAACAGTAAGGACTTTTAGGTTTTGCGCCAAAACCATAAGCGGACGTGCAGGAGAACGTGGCTAAGTATTGTTGGCCACGATTGGTAAAAACTTTGTAACCAAGAACTGGATTGGTTAACAAACTCAAGAGCTGATTGGTTGTCTGGTAGAGCTCTGAATCCGACCAGAGCATATAAAAGTCAAGGGCTTCAGAGCCCAGTGTTCTATTTTCGTTGATTCTTGTGTTGAGAATGTACAAAATAATGTAACCCAAATCTTGTCAAGATTATTCCGCATTAAATAAGGTTTAACTACTTCAAGTTTGGCTTCTACATTGAACACACATTACACCATCAAGCTTCTTGTACTATTGGAGTGTGTCGCTTGTGCCAAATTGTCTGATTTGCATATTATCATATATTGTGAAGTGAACATCGCGTTTGTCTCTGAGCTCCTGGTCCAAATGACTATAAAAATCAACATGATTTGGATATCGCCGGCCGCGAGACAACAATGAACATGCGGCTGGGCAATTTGCATGCTTTTCTAGACTGCGTAAGCTAAGCTATCAGCATCCACTTAGGCGTTGTTACTTCCAAAAACGCGCCCTAAAACGACTACATATTTTTCACCATACTTGGTATCAGCAACATAACACATCTCAAAATTTTCTTCAACTAGCTGGAACCATGGCACTAGCTAAAACACTGTTCACATTGATTCTTCCTACCGCATTGTTAAATGAGCTGATGCACAATGAAACCATAAGATGCCATTGGTGATAGCATGAAAGGATTCCATTACATTTAAATATAATACGCCAATGGTTTTTTACTACTAGCCTAAAATACTTACCTGTATTTTATATATGCTTTACAATATTGGAAATGCTACCCGTCCCAAACATGAATTTAATGCACTCTGGGTCCTTGCAACGGCGCTCCCCGGGGCCCATGTCCACCGCTAGGTGGCGCCCCATTCCCGCTACTCCACACAGTTTGTTTGGGACGCGATCGAGATCGGTCGCAGCTACTTAGTTTCTATAACATGGAAGTCGTCAATAACCCCAAAAAAAGAGCGATCTGCCCTGGGAATGCGTTGGGTAAATGTTCTAACAAACTTTATCATCGTGATCCCCACCCACGGTGTCGCAGATGCAGGGTTTGTAACTTTGATTCTTTCAAATGTGCTGAATGGTGTAACACAACGGACCCGAAGATCGTGGCGGCCATTGAAGCTACATGGGCCGATTCAGACCGTCGGCAGGATTTGCGACGAAAGGAACGTGAGTTGGCGAAACAGGCGGCGAACAATCGTGCACTTATCGACCCAGATCAATTTTTGGTGAACGAAGTGGATTCTTGTGATTCGGTAAACGTGAACGAAGCGGTTACGATCATCGGACAGGTCGCGGACGCGTCCTTTGTTAGGCGGCTGCCCGGGACAGGCGACGCGGCCGGACAGGAAGTGAGCTTGGCTAACATGGTGGCGCGTATGGTGTCCGAGCAGATGGCGGCGCTGGAAACAACACGTAAGAAGGAGTCGGAGGAGATCGAACGCCGACGTGCTCTCGAAACCCAAAAAGGTATCTTGGAAACTTTCGAAAGTTATTTTGGGACGAAGGAGTCGCCAAAATTACCGGTGGGAGCTACCACGGACACGGGCGGACAGGCCAGGGCCCGCCTACGTTCATTCACGCCGCCGGGTTCACCGTAACGTAAGTGTTGGTTGTGATGTAGATGAATCATCACCGAAAAGAAGGAGATTGTTGGATACAGTAATCGGCATGGGTGCGGAGGCCGTGGGCAACGCCCCGCGGTCCCCCTCCGAAATGCCGCTGGGACCGTCCCGGACAAGCTCCGGGATGGAACCGGATAGAGCCGACCCGCAAGGACGGGCGGACACGGGGGGACAGGGTGGCGTGCCACCTTGGACCCGCCCCCAGTCCGGGACAGCGGAAGCGTGTTACGGACAGGGCCACCCGACACAGAGGCGGTCCGGGACACGTTCGGACACGGCGGAGAACTGCACCTATGTGGACTATAGTACACAGTGGGACGGTCGTTGGTCGCATCACGGCGGACAGTGGTCCTGGCCTGGATACGCAGGCTGGGGCGGACAGGTGGGTCCGGGACACACATCGACGCCGCAGCCCGGTACCGGGTGGAATTTGCGCGCGATGCCGCCGCCCCCCCCCCCCCCCCTCCCCCGCCCCCCCTGTCGCTACAGGGAGGCGGACAAGACACAATTTTTTCACCGGCTGCGCCGCAGGGCAACGACGCGAGGCAGCAAAGTGCAACGGGGAGCTCGGTGAATGAGAGTGCAGGTGTTGTGCTACCGCCGGACGACCAAGACACCCAGGGAGGGGGAGGGGATGGGGCGGTGTTCCACGTGCCGCTCGCCCCGGTGCCTACACTCCCGGATGACAGCCAAACTCCGAACGGGGACCTGGACCCCAGTGCGGACGGTTCAGCCAACGTCCAAGAAGCAATAGAGTGGAAGTGGCTGGTGGAGGAAGTTTATGGATCGTTGCCAAGCCTATTCTGCCCCCGGGTGGTGGTCCCTGTCGTTGCAGAAGGGGAACCACCGGCGACATCGTTCGCAAACATGGACAGAACTGTTAAACAACAGAACAATCTTCCAAGTACTGTTTCGCCAATTGCTCGTGAACGGGGGCACGTTACGGGACGCAGGGAAAGTGCTATCGGCGGTTAACCCACCCCCTCCACCGGATCTGACGAAGGGGACCTTCTTTTTCTCGGCGGGGAACGCGGGTGCACCAAGGGCGACACGCTACCGCACGTACGAGGAGACCGAATACGTGGCGGCGGAAGCGAAGATGGACATGGGCTCAAACCTACAGCGCCCGCAGTGGATTCGTGTGGCGCCCGCACAATTCGAAGAGGATGAAAAGGTACTTCGGGCGAGTCTGCGCGCGAACTCCACGTTGGACATGGCCTACGCGGCAGCGACAGCCAAGCTGAAGGAGTACCTCGCATCGGACCCCGACGACAGAGATTTGGGGACCATCGATGAGGCGATTAAGCTTATGCGTAAAGGCTCCGAGTTCCACACGGACGCCATTAACTGGGGAACTCGGGCCCTGTTCAACTCGGTGCTCCATAGGAGGGATGGCTATCTTGCAAGTGCTCCGGCGGGTGTATGTAAGGATGCGCTCAAGGACTTACGGTTGCTCCCGATACATAGGTCCCATTGGCTGTTCAACGGACAACTCCTGACAGTGGCTCCGGAACTAAGAGACAAGGTTAAGGCGCCTGTAACCCATGATAGGGGTAGAGCGGCCCACAGAGGCGCGGGAGGAAACAGGCTGCCTTTTCGGGAAACCCACCACCCTGGAGCCCAGGACCAATCGAAGATGGGTCAGAGTGCAAGCGGACAAGCGCAAAGCCAGACGGACTGGGAAGCCACCTAGGGGCCGAGGACACACTGGGAGGGGTGTCTTCCCCCGAACCCGCGGGGGCGGTCGTAGGCCCCCAACTTCAAGACATTGACACGGTTCTGGCGCAATCTCCTCAGCCCCCCCCCCCCCCCACGGGGACGGGTAGGGGGAAGGATATCGCGCCATTGCGACGCATGGGAGCGCATCACGGCAGACCCATTTGTGGTGGCCGTCGTAAAGTGGGGCTATATCCCAAACTTTACTTCGGTACCCCCGTTAAGGAGAGACCCACCGCACTGGTTGCTTCGGAGGGACGAGCCTCCGGAATTAGTGGCAGAAGTGATGTCGCTTGTGGAGAAAGGAGCATTGGTGGAGGCACCAAGGGACACCCTGGGGTTCTTCAGCCCGGCGAGGGTGATCCCGAAGAGGAACGGAGGGGTTCGGTTAATTTTCAACCTGCGCCACCTCAACAGGTTCATCACAACAGAACACTTCAAGATGGAGACGTTGGGGTCCATCAGGGAGGCGTTTCAGCCGGGGGACTTCTCAACGTTAATTGATTTGGAGGACGCCTACCTGCATGTGCCGCTGCACAAGAGTGTTCATCATCTGTTCCGTTTAGCGTGCCAGGGGAAGGTCTACCAATTTGTAGTCCTTCCCTTTGGATTGTGCTCAGCCCCTCACGTCTTTACGGTGCTGATGAAGCCAGTGCTCGCGGTGCTTCATCGGGCATTGATCTACGCTCATGCATACCTGGACGATTGGTGCCTGAGAAACCAGGACGCAGTCGCGTTGTCCCGGGACACGACAAGGTGTGTGCGACTTTTGACGATGTTAGGCCTGGGTGTGAACGTGAAGAAATCCTGCCTGGTCCCGGAACAGTGCTTCGAGTTCCTGGGAGCTTGGTTCGACACGAGGGATTTTTCCATCCGACCGTCCGAGGACAGGGTACACCAGGTGGCGGGCGCAGCGGAGAATCTCCTGCAGCTAAGACAGATTTCCGCGCGGGAGTTGTCCAGAACGATTGGCAGAATGGACTCGTGCGCGTCTCTAGTCCCATGAGGATCTTGGAGAGTGCGCCCACTGCACTGGCTGCGAAAATTGGAATGGGCACCGAGGGTCTCATGGGAAGACCTCATTTGCCTAGACAAAGCTCCTGTAGAGGCGATTGCGTGGTGGACGGAGACCAGCAACCTACAGGAAGGGGTGCCAATCCACACGCCAGCGTCGGACTGGCTTCTGATCACGGACGAATCCTCCTCGGGGTGGGGTGCGACCGTGGGGGAAGAACAGACGGCTGGCCGGTGGTCAAAGGAGGAGTGCAACCTACACATCAATGTGCTGGAGCTACGTGCCGTGTGGAACAGTCTGCTAGTGTGGGCACACAAACTGCGGGATTCTTCGGTGACAGTCCTGTCGGACAACACAGCGGCGGTTTCCTACCTACGGAGGGGAGGTGGGACGAAGTCGGAATCTCTGTTTGTGGAGGTGCACAGGATCTTCACGCTCTGCGAGGAGTTCAACGTCATGTTGGCCCCACGACATATCACGGGCAGCATGAATGTGCTGGCGGACGAACTATCCAGAGTAGGCAGGGTGCCCACGACGGAATGGCGCCTCCACCCGGAGGTTTGCCATCAGATTTTTCAAGAGTGGGGAACGCCGACAGTGGATTTCTTTGCGACAAGGGCAAATACACAGCTCCCACTCTTTGCCTCCCCGTATCCAGACAGTCAGGCGATGGCGACGGATGGGCTGAGTTTGGCGTGGAACAATGTGTTCAGGTATCTGTTTCCCCCCTTCAGACTGATCCAGAAAGTATTGACCAAGGTGAGGGAGTCGACGGGGTCTTTCATTCTCATAGCCCCGTGGTGGGAGGCATCCCCGTGGTTCGTGGAACTATGGAAAATGAAGAAGGGAGACCCGATCGAACTACCTCGGAGAGCAGACATTCTCTCGCAGCACGCAGGGGCGACGCTGCACCACAATCCGACAATTCTGCACCTTCACGCGTGGAGGTTGTGAAGAGTATGCTGACGTCGAGTGGGTTTTCACAAAGCACGGCGGAAGTTATGGTGGAGAACATCCGTGAATCCTCTAAGACGATCTACGAGGGTAAATGGCGGGGATGGGTTGACTGGTGTGATTCCCATCAAGTGAGAAGTTTGGATCCAACGCCTTAACAAGTATGTGAGTTCCTGAACTCTCTGTTTGCTCAGGGCCTGGCCCCTAGCACCATCAAAGGGTATAGTGCAGCCATTAACTCGGTTCTGACACTGACAGGGAATAGCGACGTGACGGAAAGTGCTAGCGTGGCTAGGATCATTCAATCATTCGGTGTGCTCCGGCCAAGAACTAGGAAGCTCTACCCGAGTTGGGACCTCACGGAGGTTCTCCACAACCTCGCTGGGGCCCCTTACGAGCCCCTGCATGAAGCGTCTTGGGAGCATCTATCCAGGAAAACAGTGTTCCTTCTAGCACTGGCATCGGCGGCTAGGCAGGGCGAGCTGGCCGCGTTGGCCAGGGACCGAGATTTCGTGCGTGCGTCACCTAATTGGACTCGAATCACGCTCCTTACTCACACAGAATTCCGTGCGAAGAATTCAACACCTGAGGAAGCGCCGACGCCATTGGTAATAAACGCGTTGGCACCTCTATTGGAGGCGGGATGCCCTGATCGCCTTCATTGCCCGGTCAGGGCGTTGAAGTTCTACCTAGCCAGGACTAAGCCTGTGGTGGAGGAGAAAGCGCTTCGGAATAACAGGGGATGGACCCCATTATTCGTGAAGCTGTCAGCTGGAGGTGAGGAACTCACAAGGGAACCAGCGTCATCATCCACAGTCGCTAGGTGGATTTGCAGAGTAATCGAAGAGAGCCAACAACAGGATGGAAGTCCGGCCACAAGTAGGACCAATGCCCACGAGGTCAGAGCGATGGCGACATCATGGGCCTTCGCAGCAGGGACACCGTTGGGCGAAATCCTCGACGCTGCTAGATGGAAGGGACGTAACACCTTCGTGGCCCATTACTTGAGGGGAATAGTGATGTCGACGGCAACCCGCGGAGACATCAGGTTCATGGCAGCTGGTAAGCTGGTAAAGAGGAAATGAGGTAAGGGGTTATACTCGTAAATCTATGTATGCATAGTAAGTACTCGATGGTAGACCTGCTAGACAACTTGATTTTGTAGGGCTACTAGGGACTTGCAACGGCGCGGGTTCGACGCCTGCGTTCAAATAGGACAAAGTCAGCATATATAAAATACAGGTAAGTATTTTAGGCTAGTAGTAAAAACGAGGTTTTAACCTCTAAAAATAGTTTTTACTTAGCCTAAAATACTTACCTGTGGGAACCCACCCTCCTCCCGCGTCGAACCGTTTACGGGGAGACAAACTGTGTGGAGTAGCGGGAATGGGGCGCCACCTAGCGGTGGACATGGGCCCCGGGGAGCGCCGTTGCAAAGACCCAGAGTGCATTAAATTCATGTTTGGGACGGGTAGCATTTCCAATATTGTAAAGCATATATAAAATACAGGTAAGTATTTTAGGCTAAGTAAAAACTATTTTTAGAGGTTAAAACCTCGTTTTAAGTTTTTAAGCATCTTGAAGAGTTTTTGAGTTTGTTCAAACTGTGCGAAGTTAATAATTTTGCTGCTAGGCCACCTTATGCTCTATTACAGCTGACAATTTTATTCCACTTTTGACTGTAGATTTTGTTAATTTCTAATTCTAGAATTCGCAACAATTAGAAGTTCCATTGTATGATATGGCAGATGTTTGGTCAAAGATCCAGGCAGTTGTAAGTAACCAATTCATTAACTTGAATATAGAGATTAATCAGGCATCAGCGTATAGTCTAACTGTTTGTGTTTTTCTTGTGATGTTCAGCTTCAAGTGCTTCTTAGCGATTACCTCGACATTCAGAATACAGCTTCCAGCCAGCAACAGCCAACTGCTGCATTCACAGAAGCCACTACGGATGTTGCATCTTTCTTTGCAAAACGAAAACAGACAAGGACAAAAAAGGTACCACTCCCCTCTCTCCCTTTTTCTTTGGGTCTGTAGTTTACCACCCAATTATTGTCCACCAGACCACACATTCAAAATTATCAAAGCAAGGGTTTGAAAGGAAGATAGTTAATACAGGATTATTTTTTCATCCACGGCAATACTTAGTTGATATTACCGTATGTTGCCACATTACTCCTTTATCTGAATATTTTTAAATTCTTTTATTACTTAAACAAGTATTAATGCCCAAGCATTTCTTAAGTACTTGGGCAAACCAAACTAGGCCAAGTGTAGAGAAATTAAACTGCAGATTGCGGTTCAGACCAACGAAACTTTATGCTTTTCTACGGCGTCTACTCAAGGTATTCACTTACCTGAAACCACATAAGGAAGGGAGACCCCTCCGTTAAATTACATCTGCCAAAGGTGGGCCGAGCCAACCCCTCGACGTGGGAGTAGCAAAAAGCCTTATGAAGTGTGTGGACTCGCAGAGCAGGATGAGAAGAACAGACCATCTCTTGGAGGTGGTTGGTGGTTTTAAGGTTGAAGATGACGAGTGTTTAGTAGCCTTCGATGTGGAGAAATTGTTTCCAAGCCTTAAACATTGTATGATTTTGGAAATGTTGGGTAGGTCAGCCAAGAAGATGAAGATACCGCGAAGGGATTACGAGAAACACTGGGCTCTGTTGAAGGTGGTGTTGGCAAGTATACATGAGGAGTTAAAGAGGAGTAGTTTTGGCAAGTGAAAGGAGACCCGATGAGGAACTCGGGTTCACCGATAGTAGCCGAAATGGTACTCCAAGAGAGGCGTGTTACTATCAGTCCAGGAAGCACGCTTGAGCAAGAGGTTTGTATATGACGTGTTCGATTTGGTGAAGAAGAGGGAGCTATAGAAGATTAAAGAGAAAGTCAACAACTGGAAAGAAGATTTGGTGTTCGCAGTGGAAGTAGAAGAAAATAACTCCCTCTCGTTTCTGGATGCATTGTTTTTAAAAGAAAAAGACGGTCATATTTACTAGCCCTTTAAGAAGGAGATGGCTACTAATTGAGGCATTCCTTTCACATCTGGCCACCCAAGTGGGCAATTGAAGGCCATTACTAAGAATGAGTATAATCGCATCATTTGAAGCTCGTCGGATAGTAAAAATCCCACAGTCACACCTGTGCAACAAAAGGAAAGTATATTGGACTTAGTTACCCGGTAGGGCTCCTGTCAAAGATGATAAAGACATTTGTTTTGATTTGTTTTGACTTTTGTTACGAGTGTAGACATATTTAATCTTTTTATGCCGCCCAGCCTCTGGCACAGCGGCTATTTTCTAAATAAAGTTAAAATTAAAGTTAAGAGGGCAGTGCATTCCAACAAGAGGAAGAAAACACCTGATGAGAAAGGGAAAGGAAAGAGAAAGCGAACGAGTAGGACTCTCGTATCTAAAAGGGCAGAGTGAGAGAATTACGAAGATGCTAAAAGAAAGAGGTTTCGACACCTACCTGCGGAGTGGAGGAAACTTTAAGGATGAACTCTTGAAGAAGAGAAGAAAGACGTGTAGTAATAATGATGCCGAGAATGATAATGCATTGGCCAAGATCCATAATACTTGTGAAGGGGTGTGTTGTGTTCTGCGTGATAGGTGCAATGCTGTTTATGTTGGTGAGATTAGAAAAGGAGTGATAACAGGAGTCTTGCAATGCTGGCTGATACACGAAATGAAGTGTTGACAAACAGCGTTGCTAACAACGCATGGACACTGAAAACGGGAGAGGACTGCAACACTGCTCAAATCAACTGTGCCTTTCGTTAGACACCTGAGTGACATGTTTAGATAGAATCATTTGCCATTCAACAGCATTTGCAAGAAAACGCATTTCTGATGAATGCATCTCGGGGCCCCTCAAACCTAGGAATTTGCTTTCTCCTGAGAGATGAATTCTCCAAACAGCTTGCAAGCCAGTGGAATGGAGGGCCTAATGAATTCTGGAGATCACGCCAGGTCGGAGCGCTACTTACAAGTATGATGCCGAAGCATTTGATGTAGTTGGAAGCTTTCAAGTACGTAATGAAGACAGACGAAATGCTGTCTGTTGAAAATTTGCAAGAATATTGGTAGAGTATTCTTTAATTTGAAATTGTGCGTGTTTTCATGAACAACTCAAAGAATGCATTTACCTGACGGCACAAACGACACTGCAGCAGGATTTTTTTTATTTTTTTTTATTATAAAGCAATATAAATAACCAATATACGCTACAAGTAAAATAAAACACTTTGGCAAA
>JAHWFP010259145.1:29814-40552 GCA_023313725.1 Lithobius niger | reverse complement strand
GTCACAATTTACAAGCAAGTGCCAGACCGTAAGTGGCCGTCGACACCAATGACATTCAGGAGAAGATGAGAGCCAAATTGAAAATGCCAATGTCCGATGGCTTGTTTATGACGTGGCAGACCTAAGCAAGCGCCATGTTGGAACTTGGCTTCTCCGAAAACACCGAAAAATGACAACATGTTGATGCAGGGTTGAAAATATTATTGAATTTTCGTCTCTTTTATTCTTACTTATAATTCACCCAAAACGAAACTGGAAGCTGCCAAGTTTCAAAAAAGGAGTTGGCTATCATTAATCCAAGGTTCGTAGAGATATTTGTGATAAATAGACGATTAACCGGTGATAATTGCTCGTTTGCGAGAAAGGTTTAATCAGATGTCAAGGGGTATGGAAAATCTCACAAGCACTACGTGCGTGTGATTTTTTCCTCAATCCCCAAATTAGTAATTATCGCCGGTTAATAACCTTTTCTCATGGATATGTGTTTTAATGGTAAGGCCTGACGTCAAGCTATCATATCGACTTACTTATTTCAATTTTTAAAAATTTATATTTTTCAATTTTATTTGTCAATTATACTGAATTTAAGAAATTTTGGTATTGGTTTGTCAGAATGACAAACGAAAAGTAATTGACTGAAATTGATTTGAAATAGCAAATACAGAATGTGCCACTAATTTGAAGTGGAGTTGATCTGGAGTGGGATTGTTTATCGGAGGTATTTAGGTACAGAAATGGATTTGATTTAACTTGCCGTTCATTTGATGTAATGGTTACTGACTCAAAACCGTTGAAATGGAATTATGCCACCCCTGCTGGTGACCAATGCGTAATTAAAAAATGTTGGAATTACTTACCAATGGCATATTTTTTGTGAACAGTTGGCTTACTTGCGACGTGAATTATCCGACTTGTTGACCGAAATCGAAAGGTCGGTTTGGTCCACGCAGACATGTTACGGTTTCCGTTGCGTTTCACGTTGAAAGAAGGAATGACAGTGTTCTCAGTAGGAGTCAGAACGTCGTCAGTTATCATTTTTACATAATGCTAATGGTTCATTAGCGTTAATGAAAATCTAACCTATTCAACACTGGTAATGCCCGTGAAGGTCGCGTTCACATGACACATTTTAAGTGACATCTCTTCACCATATTGAAGATCAATCCTACGCACTCAAAGAGCGTGTGGAGTGAAACAAACTAGTGTGTTGGCATTCGTCCGGTCTGGTATTAAAGTTGATGAGCGTGACACAGGTATTCATTAAATAATCATAACCTACTTTATAGGTGCTTAACGTGTTGGCACATATTGTAAAAATATATTGATCCTTTTCCGACGTGTGGGCGTCCATAATTACTCTGTTGACGACAGGACGCTCCTCATCGTCCCGTCAAGTGGTTTGTTATCGCTTGACGAACGGAAAAAAAAACGTTTATAGTCTTCCCGGTCGGTAGAAATTAATAATTCATAATGACACCTGTCATTCTGGAAAATTTTCTCAGGTAGAAAAGTTTTACTCCTTCCTCCGTTTCGATCGGTGTAGGTCAGCGTCTTTAATTCTTAAGACTGCAAGCTCTTTTCAATTTGTCCACTGTTTCAAATTGCCATGATATAATTACTATCATTAAACAACGGAGGAAAAACTTAAATTTAACACTGCCTGAATGGAACAACTTATATGGTACCAAAACTAAAAACTATTTTTTAAATTAGGCTCATGACTAACTTACCTGTCCGGCTTCTAACGTTAATGAACTTCAATGTAAATTTTAGATTGGCTGATTAACTAACATTTTTAATTTTTATATTTTTCTTCTTAACATATTTTCTATTGAGTACATAATTTGTTGTTTAAAATTTTCTTTTTTTATAGGGCAGTGACACGGCGTAGTATTATCGTGTATAACCCCATGGTGGAGCCTTAATGGGTTAGCTGCAAGGGGCACTGCGGAGAGATACAGAAGAGCGTCATACTGAAGCCGATGCTGTGAAGAGTGATTTCTTAGACCTAAAACGCGCGATATTTGTTGTTGAAGAAAACAACGTTATTTTAAGCCTAAGAAATCCGCTCTTCCGTTGTTTTTCCCTCCATTTTTATGTAGTGCACCTTGTAGTTATCCCCTCCAAAGCCCATACTGGTGCCAATATGGCGGCAAATGTCACTGCTGTATAGTATGTAAGCTAGTTGGCTTTGATGTGTTGTTTTTGTAAATTGCAGTAGGATGTGTAATTTGTTGTACGGCATCAGCCACAAGTATAAAATTTTCTCTTCTTCTCGGCTATTTTGTGCTTAAATTAAAAAAAAAAAATTAGGAACGTATGTGTATATAGCGTGTAAAATGCTTACATCCTTATAATAATGCTGGATCCAGCTGAGCAGTTAAGAAAAAAGGCCGGACAATCACTTCCCCCCTCCTCACTCCCGCATTGCAAGTGGACTCTTCCATTCTACCAGCATGGCAAATGCAGCCGGGAGGGAGCGGTCGATCAACTCACATACGGCTCACAATAAGATGTATGAAGCACGAGCACGAAAAATGTCGGGAAAAGTGTGTCTGTAAACTTAATTCATGACCGGCCCTGTGCAGTGTGCATAGCACGGCTTCGTCTAGTGTTAACTATAAAAACCCAGTACGAGTTGCAGGTTATTTTTTTACAATTAAAACACCCAATATCGTTTTTATCAGGGAGCTTGGATTATACGTAGCTTTGATAGGGTGGACCCATTAGTTGAATGCGTCTGAGCTAGAGCGCAGCTATTTCCCGTGGTAAAGTATACACGAGCGAGATTCAGTTGATGACGTTTTTGCTCCCAAACCAATCCTCGAAGCAGACGACGCTTGATTTTTCGAAACCAACAAAAAGGCTTGTTTCAACTAGCGAGTAGTTTTTAACGAAATTAATGAATAATCTTTGCTGAATGTTAAAATACACATTATTAAAACAAAACGACAAATTCTTACCAGATTACCCAAGACGATGTAGCTGACGTCGTTGCGTCGAAATCAAAACAATGGTATGCTTCACGATGATCGCTTGTGGCGGTGTTCTCCGTCTGATAACAAACGTTGCTATGTTGTCGCATTGTCGATTGTACCGTGTCCAGGAGTCTGTACTTGATTTCTTTGTGTGTTCTGCTCCTCTTTACTCACTGTTCGCGTTGGAAGTGTCTGACGACTTAAGTGGCAGCGACCATTTCCCGGTCATATTGCATTCAAGTTGTGATGCTAATCTTGGCGGTGGCAGGGTACGGGCAATTGCGCCGCTGGTGGAAAATGGGGTTTTTACTTTGTGGATCAAGGAAAATGTAAGGCAGCGACGTTGCCGGAAGGAAAGGAGCCCTGTGGGTGTGCGTGCTACCCATCCATCTTGGTGGACGCACCTGTGCACAGTTGCTGTTCGTGATCGTAGGCGTGCGTACTGCAAATGGAAGCGGTCCCCCTGTGATGAGTTCTGGTGGGCCTATAAGGCGATAGCATTGGAGACGCGTCTTGTTTTGAAACAGGCCAAAGAAACGATTTATGATGACCTGTGACGTCGTGTTGGAAATGGCTCCCTGGTTCAGGCGTGGAGACTTCTCAGCCCAAATGGTACTCGGGCGGCTTTTTCTTGGGTATACAGTCAGGAATCGGATGGTTCTGTCAGAGAGGTTCTGCGTGGCTCGCAGTTGGCCAATGCTTTTAACGTAAGATTTGCAAGTGTCTATTCTCTGGCGAGTGGTACTCTACCATCGGAAGTTGTTGCACGAGCTCTTTCGACTGTTGGAGATGTTCCGTGGGAGAGCGCAGAGCTCCATTCAGCACTCTCAAAATGCAGGAACACGAGTGCACCGGGAATAGATGGACTTAAATACGAGGATTTAAAAAGGGGTGTTGGTATTGGGAAAAGGGAGTTACTGGCGTTGTTTCAGAGCCTCCTAGATGGGGAGTCTGTGCCCCCATCGTGGATGTGCACCGTGCTTGTTCCGGTTCATAAGCGGGGTAGTGCCAGGTCTGAGGTAGTTAACTACAGGCCAATTGTCTTGCTATCTTGTGCTCGCAGAGTCCTTGACAGGATGATTGTCCGTAGGTTGCTTGCACTTGGAATATCACGAGTGTTTAGCAGAAGTACAGTTCGGATACCGTCCAAACTGTAGTGCCCAGGACGCCGTTCTATTTTTGCTGTCTGGTATGCGGGAGGCTTGGATGCAGGATAAAGTGGTCTTAGCTGTATTTCTAGACGTAAAAGCAGTTTATGACACGGTTTCCATACCTTGGGTTGTAGCGTCTTTGCTGAAAATGGGAGTCAGTTCATGGTTAATCCTGCTTATTGTGGTCCTTTCGGGGAAGCGGGCGTTTGCAACGCCGGTTGGTGAGTACTGGTCGGCGGAAGCTACAACTAACCGAGGGCTTCCCCAGGGTAGTTGCTTGAGCCCAACTCTGTTCACCATTGCAATCAATGACGTTCTCGTTAAACTCAGTGGGGAGACCAACGTTGTCTGCTACGTTGATGACGTAGCCATATGGTTTGTAGGAGATGGATTAGGGGAGTTGGTGATTTTTGCTCAGGCTGCTCTGGACAAAATAGGCAGGCGTCTTCAGGTCCGTGGCTTGCTTCTTGCCCCAGCCAAAATGGAGGTTGTTATCTTTTCTAGGTCACAGCATGTGCAACAGCCAACAGCCTTTGCGTGTTGGAAGTCAAGTTGTGAGCCGAAAGAAAGCCGTTAAGTTCTTGGGGTTATTTTGGATTCGTCACTCACTTGGGTTCTGCACATTGCCAAGGTCAAATCAAAGATCCAGGCGCATATCCGGATTTTACGAACTCTTGCATGTCGTAGTGTGCGGCGCGGAGCGCTGCTGGCGACAAACAGGACGTTTCTTTGTGCTCTCATTGATTATTCTCTACCCTCTTTGTGTGGGAGCAGGTGACATGTGACCGCGCTTCGAGTAGCTGTAAATGAGTGCCTACGGATGGTGACAGGATGCATCGTGTCCACCCCGGTTCAGTCACTGTGGGTGGAGTGTGGTGAGCCGCATCTGGAGTTGCAGTCCAAAGAGCTTCTGGTGGTGTTGTGCCTGCGTAATCTTTCCAGAGGTGCGAACGACCCGGTTGCTAAGGTCTTGTCTGACTATATGTTAGTGGGTGACAGGGCACGGGAATTCCTTGGTGAAGCTGGCCTGGGAGTCACTTTGATGCAAGGAATTCCCGGTTTTTTCTCTTGATGTGGCATGTGCAAGGCCTCTCAGTCCCTGGACATAGTCCCAGCACGTAGTCCCAGCATGTAGTTGCTGAGTGTAATGTTCTGTGACACTTCCTTTTCCCGGTGACAGAAGAGCTTTGGCATTGGAGGGGGGGGATTGAGGCTTAATGGCGCGTCAATAACTTGGTCATTAGCACCAACCTCAGTCACAGTGCAATGGTCCGGGTTGCCACTGCACCACACATTACAGAGATGTTATTCAAACCCCTAATCTAAATCTTGTCATACATCTGTACCTCCTGCAAAAATTGAAAAACACCGGACAGGAGGACAGACTTATCGCCCTACTAACGCGCAATGTCATGCGGAAGATGGAACCGACGACGAACACCATCAAGATGGCGACAATCAACAAGTAAGTGTCGGACCGTAAGTGGCCGTCGACACCAAGAACATTCAGGAGGGACAACCCCCCGCAAAAGGAAACAGTGAGTAAGTCGGGTGTGACCAATTCGCAAACGGGCCAACACAACCTCCTCACGGCGACTGCTGCGACACGCCGAGTGCCACTCCTCGACAGTGCCTTTAATGGCCCGTAACTTATTACCGTCCTGTCTGTCCCACAAGGTTTGCCAAAAAGCGTGTAACCTCAGACGCAGAGTTGGAAAGGCATCTGAGGGAACAAGGCTGAGATCCCTACCAAGAGGGCCAGAAAGGGCCCCTTTCGCAGCAGAATCAGCTTGTTCATTCCCTGCTATCGCTCTAGATGTGACCCTTGACCTTCAGCTCCCATCTTTCTGTGTCCTCACTGACTCGCTCTCCAGTTTTAAAGTGCTACAAAGGTCGTGGGAGAGGATGGAGGTAAGTGATCCTCTCATATGCACTATCTCATGGAAATTTTGGATAGTGTCCAGGACGGCTGTTGTAGCCTTTCAGTGGATTCATGGCCATGATGGGAATCGCGGCAATGAAGAGGCAGATGGATTGCCACGCGAGGCTCTCTGTGGTGAGTGTGTGGAGCTGGTTCCCATGTTGTCTGCCCGCATGAAACGGAGTACTCAGAGGTATACCATATTCACATTAATTGTCCCGCTACTCCTGTCTAAATGGAGTAGCGGGACAAATGTGAATATGGTATGCCTCTGAGTACTCCAGCTTCATGGCCTAGGGTAAGTACTGGTGTAGCAGACTGACTCCTGGTCAACCAAAAAACAGAAAGCTAAAAAGCACTTTAGAAACTAAAAATATAAACAGAGTAGCAATCAAGTACAGGTGAAGGACGAAATCACGACGTTTCGGTTCCTAGCTCGGAACCGTTTTCAAGTGAAGGGTTGAAACATGTCAAACAACCTGCAGTCACAGCTACAAACTGGGAAGAATTGGAGAAGCTAAAACCAGTCTAAATGAAGTGGCTGTAACAGAATGGAACAAAATAGAAACTGATCCTGTCTTAACATTTGGCATTGAGCGTGGCCAAGCACAGTTTATAGCTTGATGCTTGACGGCAAGCAACACAATACCGTTGCTCAGTGATCCCCCTGAGATTGTTTGCCAATAATGCTGCTGTAGGTGCCTCGGTTCCAGAGGAGTAGAGGTACAAACACACAAACACATCGTACATTTTTAAGGATGCCGATTGTTGTTCAGGCTTCTTTGCAAACTGCACTTTTCTTCACCTTGTTTGTGCCACTCGCCAAGGCTGCGATTAATTTTATTTGTGTGTATTTTTTTGCTATTATTTTTTTTAATATGCCATTATGCTTTTGAATTTTCTGTAGGAAGGTTTTTCACAGCTCTACTGGGCCTTTCTGTATTCCGCTGGTGTTGCAGCTGTGTGTCCAACCAAACATTTTAACTCACTAGTAGTAATGGCTAAGTTTAATAAATACAGCTGCAAAGCGATCCCATCTTTCTTCCCATCTCGTAATGGCTAACTTCCCAAAATCCCCAACATCAATATGGGGAAAAGTTTTCATCTGTATTTATTTAATATTGACCGAGCCTATTTGGCTTTCGATCTATCTCTTTATTCCTAAAGTCCTGAGGCAAAATTTCTAAGCTAAATAATTTTTTTTATATATTTACTTATACGATGATTGTGTTCATATTAAAGAACGAATGAAGGTTTGAACCTTTGGATTTAAAGATCAACGTTCCATCTCTCAAAGATCTGAATTACGAACATATTAGAAATTAGGACACTCGTTTGTCAAGCAAAGTTTTGATTGGGCATGGCTGACTATTAGTTAAATTACTTTTAAAGTAGTTCCGCAGTAGTTACATATGCTACCGAAATTATAGTTGAGAACTACCAGAGAAACTATTTTTTTTTTCATCGTTAAACTACTTGTTGTTGAACTACATTTTTTGTCAATTTCATAGCCCAACCGGTAATTCTGTAGAAAATAATAAATAAATTGCGTTTTTTTTATTATTATTGGGATACGTGAAAGGTGAAATACAGAACTGAGGTTCTTCAAATTCTGTGAAAAGCAGCAGTGGGCCATCCGATGAGAACAGCACTTGAACTGTTCTCATCGGATTAAAATTGAGAACAGAACTTGAACTGTTTTTTATATAGTTCTCTGCACCAGCCATCACATTTTCCAGAAGAGAAGCAGTGGATCACCTTGATCTTGACCCATACACACAGTGGAGTCGTCACTTATGTGCTCCACAATGGCAGCCATCAATTTCATGTCAATATGTTAACCCTACCAAGATACCCCTTTAACTACTAATAGGCTATTCCATAATTATATATAGTATTAAGGTGCATCACATGACTTCCTGTTATAATTGTATATAAAGGGAAATAAACAGGAAGTTCGCTGGCTTATCAGCTGTAGCCTACACTCTGGTAGTCCGTGTGTTTATTACCATTGGTGCCCACGCTGGGCTAAGGTGTGTCCCCGCCCAGGACATCCCACACACCCTCTACAATGTGTGCGATACGTGAGTGAAACTTCCGCGTGTGGCTGCCAATTTCCTTCAGCATGTACGTGGAGTAGATGTAGGTTTTCGTTCGGGTCTCCTTAAAACTGAATCACTGTAACGGTGGGGATAATCCAGTTGAGGTTTAAACTTAATCCTTGGGTTAATCTCAGTAATAAGGGAAAATGGTGATATCCATCACGAAATAAGTTGAGGGCTAAGCAAAATTTAGCCTGTAGGTCGAGGACTAACTTAATACTGAGTAGTTAGCCCCGAGATGTAAAAAGCGGTGATATCCATCCAAGATTAGGGTTATTCCTGAGCTTTAACAACATTTTAACATAATATCGAGGGCTAATTTAGCCTGAAGATCGAGGGCTAAGGAGTACAGAGCTCACAAAACCCAAACTTAGTCCAACATGGATATCACCAACTTTTTTCTCCAGTCCACTAACTCCCAGGTCGAGGGTTAGTTAGATCCAGAGCTAAGCTACTCCGGAGCTAGTTTGGACCTCAACTGGATATCCCCACCGTTAGTGTTTTGGTTATTAACTGTTTTTAGACTACTTGTAACTACTTTATTTTTTATACCCATTTTGTTAAAAAAAAAAGTAGTTTAATTAGTATTTTAGTAACTGTTGCCCATCACTGGGCGAACGTATCACTTCTGCATTTGTTTCACCAGCTACAACAAATCAGCAAACAGAAACTAAAATTTTTGCAGTAATGCCTGACTCGTGTTTTAAAGGTCTGGTTGATAATAACGATGTTCCTCCGAGACAAGTTAAATACAAACTTTTATTTTCCGAATTACATTAATCATTTACTTACCATAGCAAATCATTTCTGTTTACGGAAACTAGTCTATTTTTAACTTTCACTAACAAGAGTTCCACTATCTGCAATACAGTGAGAATGCAAACACCCAAAAATAGTCCTAAATTCCCCCCAATTTCAGACAAAAGCACGTTTACCGAGTATGACGGTTCTTCCGAGACTACTTCGACAGTGTTATCTTGTAGCAAGACTTTGAGATAAGTTACATTTCGAGGCTTGACCACATCCGGTATTAAGGAATAGTAGTTTTCAACACATTTTCTAGGACAGTGAATGCACAGATTCTCGTACTGCACTAAATAGTACGCTTTTCTTGTCTGTTTAAGGGTGAAAAGGGCATCTTTTGGTTCCGTGCACATGGGGTGTTCTTCTGAATTGTCCATGTACGGAAGCCTGTAATTAAAAAAAAAAAGGATACAATTAAACACTATAAACAAACAGTACCCACGCAGAGCATCTGTGCATAGCTATCACAGACTGAAATAAACCGAAACACCAGCTACCACAACCTGAACACACACCCCAGATAACCCCCACCCCCGCCCCGGGCGAACACCCATCCGAATGTACAGATAGCTATCCCGAGTCTGAAATAAACAAACAAGAACGCTCGCCCACCCGAAAAATGAAACCGACACTAACAATAGAAAGACGAAACCTATACAAACACCCAAGAATCCAGCTAGATGGCTAGTTGGCACTCCGAAACCTTCTGCATCCCCGGCAGCATTACGTGCGCGCCTCATCCACTAGACCTCACAAAGAGAAATAAATATAATACATAGTATAGTATAGTATAGTATAGTATAGTATAGTATAGTATAGTATAGTATAGTATTATATAGTATGCTTTTTTTGGTCTGTTTTGGGGTAAAGAGGGCATCTTTTGGTTCCGTGCATAAGTTGTGTTCTGAATTACCCATGTAAGGAAGCCTTTATTTTTACAAAAAGGATGCAATTTTAAACAATAAATAGTAGGCTTTTCTTGTGTGTTTAAGGGTGAAGAGAACATCTATTGGTTCCATGCTATGGAGTGTTCTCAACTGTACAAGTAAGGAAACGTGTAATTTTTAAAAATGATGCAATTTTAAATACTAAATACAGGCTTTTCTTGTTTGTTTAAGGGTGAAGAGGGCATCTTGTGGTTCGGAACCGGATCACTGGCACTAAAAAAATGTACATAAAATGCATTCATTCCTACATCCACCCTACCATCTCTCCTACAACTTCACGAAGAAGGCTTACTAAAATGAAAATTTGAAGTCCATCAAAAGTATACAGAATGTCTCAGAAGTCCTGAACCAGCCTATACAGTGTATAGGCCTGTGGTATAGGCCTATACTACACCCAGAGGAAAGTCCTTGGTTCGAGTCCTAGGTTTGAGTCCAAGAATCTGGAATCAGTGATTTCCCCCATTGTTAGGTGCATATTTTACTCCGAGTAGTTTGCTGATTTGTGCACCTTAGGCCTAATATGGTATAGGCATACATCTTATAGGCCTATACCATATAGGCCTACCTGGTTCAGAACTTCTGAGACATACTGTATGTTTCACTCACCGACACTTAACCCTATACCATATAGACCTACCTGGTTCAGGACTGCTGAGACATACTGTATGTTTCATTCACCGACACTTAACCCTATACCATATAGACCTACCTGGTTCAGGACTTCAGGACTTCAGGACTCAGGACTTCAGGACTTCAGGACTCAGAAGTCCTGGTTCAGGACTTCTGAGACATACTGTATGTTTCACTCACCGACACTTAACCCTATACCATATAG
>JAHWFP010259145.1:0-11031 GCA_023313725.1 Lithobius niger | reverse complement strand
CCCCCACCCCCCCCCCCCCCCCCCCCGCACGAGCCATGTCCTGCCATGTCCTGGCAACACATTTTTCACAATCTTACATGTTTACTGATATTCTTGTAACCCCACAAGTATGGTGAGGAAAATTACTATGATGTAGTTGAGAAAACAAGAAAAGTTGATGATGCTGTTGCTAGAAAACGTACGTCCATTTTTTTTTTAACAACAATAAAATTATAAAATTAGGGGACGAACACGTAGGCGTATAATTTGGACAGTACAAACACCATGATCAGTGCATTTACAATGCAGGCCCGTTCTATGAAGCAAGCCTCAATTTACCCCAAACTCAAAAAATAGGTTTTTCTTGATTGAGACTGGCGAGTTAGCAACTCGCTGAAAAATGTTGAGAGTTACGCACGATCCCTTGTTTTCACGTTTCTAGAACTTTGGTGTCACTGATAATTTGTTGCAACCAATTTACCTTTACTTTACGAATATTTGTCTTCTGTTGCTTAATGAGTGGCTCCATGGGAAAAAAAATTGTTTTGAAGAAATAATGAATAAACAATTCTTTTCAATGACTCTTGTGCCCCCCTCGGCTCGTTCTTGGGAGGGTTTTTGCCCCCCCCCCCCACCCCCTTTATTTACGCCACTGCAAATCGGAGCAGTAAGCTCAAAAGAAGTCTGCTGTTGGGTTGAATGTGGACAACAACATTCAACCCAACACCAATAGGTTCAACGATGACATCGAATAATAAAAAAAAAATTCGAGTTGACAAATTCCGACACCAGGGGAGCCTCAACAACCATATAAATACTGGATTCAGCTCATAACTGCCACTTCATTTGGTGCTAGCACAACCAGCCCCCGGGCGCCCCCCCCCCCAGTTTTAATTTTTTTAAATTATTTTACGGTTCTGTCCGCTTTTGACGCGTCCTAGCGAGTTCACCTTTAAATAAATACAGATGCAAACCTATGTACGTTGCCTTTTGGACTTATATTAACTGAGCAAAAAAAAAAAAAAAACATTAGAGCTCTAATCCCCAAACTCACAGCCCTGAAGGTACACGAATAAAAACGGATTAGAGTTCACTCCAACGCAACGAACTATAATTTGTGTTCATTTTGTGTATGCATTTTTATCTTTCAATTTTGTAGCGTTTTGCTGTTTATGGCGTCTATTTTGTGTGTGTTTGTGGGTTTACGTTTTGCGAATTGAAGTACAAATTATAGTTCGTTGCATTGGAGTGAACTCTAATCCGTTTTTATTCGTGTACCTTCAGGGCTGTGAGTATGGGGATACGAGCTCTAATGTTTTTTTTTCTAAACGGCGAAGCCATTTTTTGCTCAGTTAATTTGTTGGCTTTTTTCGCTTCCATTTTATATGTGTCCACTGTCCACCGATTTTTGTTTTCGAAAAAACGGAACATTAGAAATGGATATATACTTATGTTTAGGTTCCGCCGAAGGTTTGTCCCATGATTATTATTTGACTAGGGGAAGCCCGTGCTACGCACGGGTGGTGTTTGATGCACCGTTAAAAACACTGGGACGATTTCCTTCCTCATGTGTTTGTTACGGAATGCGTGTATCCCGTCTATGTGTTGTTGCGTACCGTGGCTTGCAAACGGTGTTTTTCGTTTGCTACACTCCCTCATTCAGCGTATCCCTTGTTCCGGAGCCCATAGATTTACATTACATATGATTCTTACCTGCCAAAATGGATGGAATACGCGTTTGTACATGTGAAATAAATAAATACGCCTTTGTGCATGTGAAATAATAAATAGGCCTTTGTATACCGGAAATAAATAATGACGCCTTTGTACACCTGAAATAAATAAATAGGCATTGGAGACATTGTAAGGGAGGATTAAACAAACGAAGCTTCAACAATCAGCCAGAGGGCTTCCGCTACGCGCGGGTGGTGTTTGATGCACCGTTAAAAACACTGGGACGATTTCCTTCCTCATGTGTTTGTTACGGAATGCGTGTATCCCGTCTATGTGTTTTTGCGTACCCTGGCTAGCAAACGGTGTTTTTCGTTTGCTTCACTCTCTCATTGAGCGTATCCCTTGTTCCGGAGTTCATACACTTCCATTACATATGATTCGTTAGTGCATAAATGGTTTGAATAGGCGTTTGTACATGTGAAATAAATAAATACACCTTTGTGCATGTGAAATAATAAATACGCGTTTGTATACCGGAAATAAATAATCACGCCTTTGTACACCTGAAATAAATAAATAGGTATTGGAGACATTGTAAGGAAGGATTAAACAAACGAAGCGTCAACAATCAGCAAGAGGGCGAGCGGACTCATTCTTCGCACGGTAGCAAAGAAAAAGGGCGAGCGAGCGACAATGAAAACGGATATGTGCTCTATCAATTACTTGCGGGCGTCTTGTGGCGACTGTCTTGTGGCCGTCTCGTTGCCGTCCATCCTACGCGACAACTCGATTAATAAACGAAGCTTCAACAATCAGCAAGAGGGCGAGCGGGCTCATTCTTCCCACGGTAGCAAAGAAAAAGGGCGAGCGACCGACAATGAAAACGGATATCTGCTCTATCAATTACTTGCGGCCGTCTTGTGGCGGCCGTCTTGTGGCCGTCCATCCTACGCGACAACTCGATTTTATTAATAAAGATGGCAACACATTAGCGTATTTTTGGATTTATCATGCGTCGTCTCGATGAGTAGTTGATTCTGGATTGTTTCAGTATCGTGGCAACAATCGCGGAAACAATTCAAGTGGCTTCCCGAAGCCCGCATTGAAAAAGTAAATAAGTCACACAGTCATGTCGGCCGCCCGATTTTGAGGCGGCCTCAAAATTAAAGACTTCGCACCCTACGGTTTAAAACTTGAAGATTTAAGGAAAAATCAAGACCATTTAATTTTGATTCTCCACAACGAACTAGCTAACTCAAACAACGACAATGTTAGTTTCCCGGCACCCAACCATTGTTGCATCTTGTTCGAGTGAGCTATAATCCGATATTGTGAGCCTCGGCTACTGTTACCCTATTGTTATACATGTTGCAGCATTGTAACATTTTGACATTGCTAGGCGCTCCGCCGCCTCCTCCTGTTTTCTGAAACAGGACAATGTTTTCTGAAACATTCTCGTGCGCAAACGAACTGAGCTAAAATCATCGAAAATTACAAAGTGAAAGCCAATAAGTTTACAAATATACACGTTAAAACTCGAATTTTCGGCCCCTCTCAGAGGTATTATCTAGAGTAGCAAGTAAAAACAAATACCAAAATAACACAAGAAAGTCATTAGTCAAGTTTCACGTAAAATGTCTACCATAACAAGGCAGAACTTGCTACGACGTGTTAAAAGCGGACAGAACCCTAAAGAAAAATTTAACCTTGTTTGGTGCTAGCCGTACAAGCACACATCGAAGCCCCCTCTGGCTTTTAATATTTTTAATTTTATAATTTTTTTTGATGGTTTTGTCCGGTTTTAACATGTCCTAGCAAGTTCCGCCTTGTTAAGATGGACATTTTACTTGCAACCTGACTCATGGTTTTCTTGCGTTATTTGTAATTTCTTTTACTTGTTATATAGAGCAGCGTCATGTGACGTCATATTGGCTACAAGAGAGATAGCTGCAAGGGGCACGACTGAAATGGAGGGTTAAACAACGGCACTTCTTAGTCAAGGCAGTGCTTTGAGAGAGGATTTCATAGGCTTAAAAAAACGTTGTTTTCTCCAATCCCTTATGCTGCTAGGTTGTCACTGGAAATAAAGATTCGACTTGCTTAAAAATGTCAGCAACTGCCGACAAATCGACAAAAATCACGCATTATAGGCCTAAGAAATCCACTCTTAACAGCATTGTCTTCAGTAAGACGCCCTCTTTCCCCCCTCCAGTGACCCTTGCGGCTATCCCAGTTACTGGCTCCAGCATAGAGATGTACAATAACACAACGTTGTGTCACTGCCCTATTGATAACGGCCCAGATATGAGCCGAAACGTCGCTTTTTAAAGTGTATATTTGTGCACTTTCCGGCTTTCACTATCTAACATTCTAAACGAGTGTTTTTTAAGTTTGATTGAAAATCATCGAAACAGGTTTCGCATGCGCGTCTGAAATATGTTTATATCAAAACAGAGGATTTTACAGTGCATTCGGTATCTCACATCGATTAGTCTAGTAATAATCTCTACAATAGAGCACTCTTAATCTCTGACATCATGGCGCCATCTCGAGACAAGAGTGAACATGAAAATATTGAACTTACCAAAAGGGAAAGCCCACAACAGCAGCAACAACAACAACTTTACTCCAATTGTTGCCTCCGATTAAATTTAAATCCCCCCCTTCCCGAATCTAAAAATGGGATACTAACACTATAGCCTACCTTAAAGTTGTACTCGGACATGGCCATGTTATGATACGATCTTCAAGGTGCTTCGGTTTACGACCATTCCGCACTCAACCAGACAATGAAGTCGTTGCTACAACACGGAATCATCGCGTGAAGAAGATCCATCCAAGTGACCATTTAATATTCATGACGGAACACTATTCATCCCACACGGCATTACTTCCTCGAAACAGACACTTGAACGTTAATCGGTAATTTATGCTGGATGACGTTGTCTGTGGCAGTGGCGATAAATCATGTTTTCCTTGTTGATGTTTAGTGCGGTGCGTAGTTCGGTGATGATCATGTTATAACCGCAACACAATGACCGCTGGCAGCCTTCACCGAAAAATGAAAGAAAATTCTTACTAACGAGCTTATAAACGAACGTCAAATGGTTTGAATCAATACGAAGACTGTATTTTCTTTTTCTTGCAAGCAAATCAGAAGTCATAAACTATTGATCAAAAAACGTAGACTGTAACGGGAATAACATGAGTAAATAAGTTTACAACCCTAAATATTCTGTCCAATTTTGGCCCAAATATTTTAGGTGTATAATTCTGGACAATTCTGGACTATCTTCTGGACAATTCGGCCTCTACGATGATCGGAGGTTTTCCGGTTCAAATCCTCGGGTTTGCCCCTCCCTTAACCAGATGTTTATTCCCTCAAAAAAAGGTTGGTAATGTTCAAATATTGAACCAGTCGATCCACACAAGCACGAAATTGGTTCGGTTGACTTAAGGCTCAAAGAAATTAATAATAAATAAATAAATAAATAAAAGTTGCACACGAGTACCGTCAGTTTTCGCTTTTATTCGTTTGTTTACATTTAGAAATAACGATATTAATTAAAAGTAATATGCGTAATCGTGACTGATCGGTGAAAGAGTTCAGCCCAGTTGCTTGAAGAAGCTGTTTTGGTCGATGTCAGGAAAAGGTACCTTGAAAAAGTTCCTGAATGTCACTAACGACCCTTGTAGCATGAGAGACAACTAGGCTCCTTCCGCAGCTTTAGGAGTTATTCTGGACACTATTTCGAGCCCTGTGATGACCGAAGGGTTCCCGTATTGAATTCTGGTTTTTCCCTCCTTTAACTAAACTATTTTTTTCCTTCAAAAACGCGTAGTGTTGTTCAAACTTATTGAGCCCGGTTGTCTTAACAAACAGTTTAGCCTACTTCAAACGAGTAAGGTACTGGTCACAGGGTGATTCAGAAAGGATGAACCAGTGCCCACCGTTTCTCCCCCATATGTGCACGATCGAAATGACCAAAACACCCTCCAAAAAAAAAATTAGCCTTGACTACTTACTTTACCAGAAAAACAAAGAAACGTAAACTTATACATACTACAACAATAACAAATCAATGCCTAAAGTTACTTATACATTGGCAAAATATGAAGCGTATTCCGCAGTATCCACAAGACATTCACCATTTACCGAAGTATCAATGGTAAACTTTTTCATTTAATGTTTTTAATAATACTCTGTGTAATGTTTTGGTCTGTTGATATCACTCCTTTGAAAGGCCGAATCGTTCTCCAGTTGGCTGTTCTTTAACCAGTTTCGATTCTGAAACGACTGAACTTATCCATACAGTGTAATGTACTGTATTTCAGGAGTGCTAAATAGGCAAACTCGATTCTGGTTGTCAATAGTGCTACGTAGTGGTCAAACCCAGCGCCCTACAAGGTGGCGCCTCTCCTCGGCAAACTCACGAACCAATAAAACAACGAAAACTTCATTCGCGATTCGCTAGATGGCGCCACCATACTCGTCAGCCTCGTGCGCTCAAATCAATAGCGCTTCTCGAAATACGTTGATTTAAAAAATAAAAAGTAACGAGCGTACGCACCTTTTTAAACAAGAATAACGTTGAAAAATTCAATATCACGAACTAAAACTCCGTACTTAAGTTTCTACGATAATAGGTTACTGTACTAGCGATCCAGCAACAGACCAGTCGCCATTTTAATACAAATTTCTGCCGCCGTTAAGCCGACAGCGCCACTGTTCGCACCCGAACCAAACTTGGTGCTTTCCATGTTGCGTTTCCGCACTAATGCCCAACTAATGAGCTACCGACGACGAGGAAATTTATGACTCCAATTTAGCTAATTGGTTCGCGGCCGTGCACCACCAACTGAGCTCGGCAATGGAGGATCGCCACCCTCCTTCACCTCCGCATGTTCAAAAATCAAGCAATTAACATAATTTATGAGATGAAGTAGCCCAGAACTGCCCTTGCAACTGTTGGAAAATTACAATTCAAAACTAATTATAGCCGAGTATAAGCCTAGAGGGGAAGAGTTTGTATTGGGCGAAAAAAAATTGGAGGAATTATATTCAGGTCAACAACGTCTACGTTCATCTGCGAGGCGACGGTGTAGCACTAGAAAATCACAATTTCATGCCTTGTAGAAAAAGAACAACAACACAAACTAAAATAATAATAACTAGCCACATCGTTCGCCTTGCTCACTCCACTGGCGTCGATCCACGCTTCGTGTAATTTCTTTGATTCCAAGAGCATCACAAAATCGATGTACTGATTATTTCGACTCAACTAATTCCAGTTGTTGCGACACTTCGTTCATTGCATTCCTCAGCACGTTTGCATTTCACCTTTATACATCATTCAAAACATACGATTTGTTTGTTTGCACGTTTGTACGTCTTCTCCTCCGGAAGTAATCCCCTACGAAGGTGAAAGATGAAAGATTGAGAGAGTAAAGCGAAACAAACATTGAAAAGGTTTAGTTTACGTGGAAATCGCTCGCTCCATCTGCGCACCTCCGTGCTTCAGAAACACGAATATTTGACGCCCTCTGAAAACTAGATCTATGGGTCTAATTGTTCCATGCATCAAGTGAGTTGATACAAAACCAATTTCAAGATCTGTAAGTCTAGTATGATGCAAAATACGTCGTCCTTTTAGGTTATTTTTTGCGTGCATCCTTTTCCAGATCATCTCAGTACGCAACTAATAGCTTCGAGACGGTTTGTTTGTCACGAATTTTAACCCCTGCACGAACAAACTATGACGTCATGAAAAAATGTCATGAGGGTAAAAAAAAAAACTTTGACATTAATTTTTCAGTTTTTTTTTTTTGCGCGTGTTTGAGGATCATAATATCAAGCTACAGCGATGAAAATAGGCCTAACCGAAGTGTAATTTAATCATCTTTCATGTGGTCCTACTTCCATCTTTGTAGGTGCCTTGGTTCAAGAGGAGTAGTGGTACAAAGACACTCTCACACACATACATTTTTAATGGTGTTGATGTTTAAAGAGCAGAATGCGAATTATAAGTGCATAGGCCTACGTATATGCCTTTTTTAAATACTGACGTAAGCGGCCTACTTCTAAAAAAAAACACACAAAAAAAACAATATGAAATGGCGCATCAAGCAAAGTAAAAATATTTAATTTTTAATGAAAATATTGTTTCTACGATTTAAAACAGAATTCGATCCTACCATTACTAAGTTTTACGACAATTATTTATTAATTTATTTTCAACTATTTACTTTTGAGTACCGCATTTAATATTTCACATATACTGTGGTTGCTTCTACCGCCACATTTTGAATGTTAGCGGCGATTAGGCGGAAAGATGTTGCTGGCTGACCGTTTTATCACTATGGCAACCAAAGATTAATCTTACATTGCTGGGAAGTCAGATCATGCCTCACGTGACTATCAGGTGCATCGTCTTTGTTCAGGAATTGGTTTAGACCGTAAATGTAATTTTGTCATACTTGCGTTATGTGGCGGGCACCAAACGATTCGATCGTAATAAAAACATGGAGAGTCAAGCTAACAGTTTTAGCTGATAAAATGTCGTGTGATCGTTCTACCTGTGTAATTTGCGAAACGCTTTTATGTGTTTTTTAGCTAAAACGTTTACAAACGTTTGTTTACGTACGTCTAAAATGATTTTATTTCCATAAAAGGGTTAAACATAGCTTTCCGTCCTGTTTAATTCATTTCAGCAAGTGTTTTTACATTACATACAGTAGCTTACACATTTCTACGTACAGCTCAACCTCCAAACTAACTGTCGGCTATCAGTACACATTATTTAAATGTACTGTGTACTTTAGGAGTGAACAGTGTTTTTAGAATGCATGAAGTGTACATACAGTCACAATGCTTTAGCATAAATTAGAAAGTTAACTAGATATCACACCTTACCTCTTCCAAGCGTACACGGAGCCCTGGTGGTAGTTGCGGCTACTAACGTCTCTGTTAATGCATTACGTGCGAAGCAGCGCGGAGGCAAAGCATTGTGAGAGGCATTAGTAGCCGCAACTACCGCCAGGGCTCCGCGTACGCTTGGAAGAGGTAAGGTCCAGTATATGTAATTAACTTTCTAATCTATGGATTAGGCACCTATACCCTTAAAGCGGGTTTACACAACGACAATTTTCTCACTCACTATAGATTTCACTTGGTTAATACTAAATCTGCTGGCTGCTTGTCGCCTTCACCGGAGCATGTGACTTTTGAGTTGTCTATACGTAGTAACCATGGCAACGATGCGGACGTATCATTTCCTCGTGCGTCACGACACGAACGACGATGCGTGTTTCATAACAGTGTCGATTTTTGACAACGAGAAAACTAATTTTACTGCAGTAAACCACGGCACCCCGATTTCTGAATGCCAGGATTGGATGGTTTGTTGTCGATTCGGTAACCCCCGAAATCATCATTTTTTATCCGTGTACATTTTAACAAGTAAAGTAAAGTTTCAATCATATAATCCGTGTACGTTTTTTACGGCTATGGCGTCGCGCTAAAAAGGCCTTGTGCACGCAGTCGATTGTTGCTGCCCATTCGCCAAGTTAACCGCATCAACCAATAGCTCGAAGGTTAAATGAAAACTAGAACACTGCTACTTTCGGTAGCAATGTTCAAGTTTTCATTTAACGTTCAAAGTATTATTCGGTGCGATTGGAGAATGTTTTGGTGTGCTGATATCACTCCTTTGAAAGAGCGAACCGCCTTTTTTTTTAATTGTGTAATAGACTCAACAGCCTAGTCTGCAGATTTGTAATAATTTGCCACGTCAACTATAGCTTGAGTGGCCATTTTTCCAATATTTTAATTTCGTATTATTCCTTGGAGAGGCCGAACCATTCTCAACTTAGTCGCATCTTTATCAGTATTTGTTTTTGTTTTAATTTATATATATATATATTGTATTTAGTTCATATCACTTCTTTGTGATACCTCCTTGATGCCTTCTCACTAATTTCGGGCATCCTACTCGAAATAGCTTTTGCCACATTTACTTAGGTTTGAGTTAAAGTAGCAAACCCTTTTCTCACGAAGGTAAAAATGGGAAAATGAATGTCTTTGCAACATTAACACGCGACTGAAATAATGTTTCAAAATTGAGCCATTCAGGAAAGCCAACGAGGAGGAATGTACCTTTAAAAAATTTTCAATCTTTTTTTCAATCTTTTTTTTTAAAGTCTTCATTGTGTGTTTAGTTTTGGAACAAAATCAGGAAATTGACTGGGACACAAACAAAACTTAAGTGTTCCATATTGTGTAAGAAAATGCAAAAGTTAGGACCATCGCGTAGCCATACACGAACTGCTGTAATCTTCACATTGGTTTCTCGCACAGGATGAAAATACTTATTCATTCGGCACCATAACGGACAGCAGCACCTACAGAATTAAACATAAAACGTTAAAAAGTAGCAGGCAGGCCCCTTGCACGAACTCGCACGGAGACAGCCATCTTGCTGAAGCTGTGTGACGGCAATTTGGACGATTCCACAATGCCACGGGGGTGGCAGGGCGAGAGAAGTGAACTCTGCTAAGCAAAGGGATCCATTTTTTTCCCAATTGTAGTGTTCAACGTTTTTGTGATTAATTAACACATTCACGATTATTTATCACCAATACTATACCAAACCACTACAATACAATACAATACAATACAATACAATACCACTATACTATTGCAAAAAAGGGGTCATTACTTAGCAGATTCTATTCCTCTCACCGTCGCCTTGTGGACTCATCCGATTGACGTCACACAGTTTCAGCAAGATGGCTGCCTCCACGCGAGTTTGTGTGTTTCAACAAGGGCTCAATCTGCAGATTTTTAACGTTTTATTTTTACTTCTTAAGATGGTGCTACGCGTTGTACCATTACATCGAATTAAGTATTTTTGTCACATGGGAGAAACTGCTGTGAAGATTACTGCTTTTTAACTTCGCTGATTTGTTGATTTTTAAACTAACTGCGCAATCAACAAAACCCAGGGAAAACTAAAGAACTCGCATGGTAAAGCTGAGCATGTTGTGGCTGGTGTGAAAAGAGAGTTGTGGGTATTGTGAAGAGCTGGGCGCGTGTGGGCGGTCAAGGCAGACAGACGGCTCAATTGGTGTATCCTTTCTCACTATCCTTGACTTTCGGGGATTAAAAGGGCAGGACCCCAGAACCGCTATAGGGATTGTGATTACCCCTGACGCCTTTAAGAGGATTAGGAGGTGGGGAGGGGATTGGGCTGTGGGTAGGGGAATAGAGAGAGAGGGGGGAAGGGTGAGCCGTGGGGACGAGAGGAACCCCTTCCACTGAACGGACCCAGGGAAAACGATTTGATGAATGCGACAAACATGGCCGCCCCCTCACACCCA
>JAHWFP010259144.1:0-20774 GCA_023313725.1 Lithobius niger | reverse complement strand
ATGGTTTTTATTCCCTTGAGAATACCATTGTTTGGAGTCAACTCGAAACATCGGGTGGTGTTGTCATTGTGCACTTTAGGCTTCACTTTTTCAACATGAGTACCATTCCTAGCTCAAATCGATGCCGACCGTCAGAATAGGAATCGGCATCAGAATCGGAACCGTCGTGCACCGAAGAGCAGACGCGCGAGTCAATTCTGTATTCTGCAGGGATAATTTTATTTGGCATCAGATCTCCTGCTCCCATATTGCTCTCCTCAGTGTTGATTTAACACCACTGAGATTTAGTTGATAAATAATACAGCTGCAGGTGTCGCAATAAATTACTATCCTCGCCGTGTCCTCGACCTGTTTCCAGACTGCAAAGATTAAAATAAATAAAAGGTAAAAGAGATCCCAGGGTATTTCCCCACCGTCGAGTCTAATTCTGCACCAAATCACGCTTCTCACTAATCTCGGGTTGACAGCTACGTAATACGTTTTGTGTTTGTTTTTTTCTGATTCCGAACTCAAGTCTAGTTATTAGTTTTCCCACGTCGCTGTTGTTGTCACAGCATTGATTCATAGAATGTGTGTACCTGTAATTTACTAAGCTATGTGGGATGGGAAAATGGTATATAAAACTTTATAGGAACCACCACATGTGGTAACTTCGGTAGTTATTTATTTAAAAAGAAACAAGTGGCTACAGCGACTACCTAGTCGCAACCAGTATTCTGTACAGTTCTGCCACTATCAATGTGTTAAACTGGACGGAAAGCCAATAGGCTCGAAATTGGTTAACTAAATACGGATGCAAACCTATTTACGTTGCCTTTTGGACTTATATGTCAGACTGCCTGAGCGGGGAATCGAACCCAGGACCTCTGAAATCAAAGACCAATGTCCTACCGCTAAACCAGACTGACACGGCCAAAAGGAAACGTCCATAGGCAGCATTTAACACGCACACATATACATGTAAGCATACACTTTTACAATCGCTACTGGAGGGGCGCTTGATTGCGCGCCACACACCAGCGAAGCCGAAAGAAACACACGTAGTTAACCGTATTTAGTTAACTACCAATGTGAGGCGCACACCTCTATCACGCATTGCAACAGCTATCTTTATTACATAATCTAAAAGCAGTAACCATCAGAATTGTCGGTTAAAAATATGCTAGCTTCTAAGCTTATTTTACATTTTAGGTGTAATTGTCAGCCTTTAGGCGTAATTTTTACCTTCAGCTTTAATTTCGTAAGTAGCAGCTAACGGAGATTTGGATTGTATAGTAAGCCTATTCATTTTTGCAACACGGTGCGCCACTGAAGCCTGTATAGATCAGTGGTAGTAGGGAAGTGACGAGATAGACGCTATTGATGAAGCCAGCAGAGACTCGTAGCAACTTGACGTTGCCGTGGTAATGTGATTTTAAGCCTAATTTTCATTTGTTATGCCTAATTTTTTAACTGCTTTTTTAATTTCGTAAGTAGCAGATAGGCCGAATGAGAATTTGGTTCGACGATAAACCTATTCATTCATGCAACAATGCGACGAGAATATTTTAAAAGAAGCTAAAATCCTTTTGTTGTTACGGCTACGTGTTATCCTTAGGATTGCAATTCGACGATCAAATGTTATTATTTAATTTAGTTACGTCGAAGAAGTCTATTATCTATAAGAATTAAGTAATGACGTTTTAATTTGCCATGTTATTTAACTAACTCTTGACACTGAATCTAACGTTGTAAACCGGGGTTGTCGCTATCTGGCACCGTTGCGAAGTTAAAAAAAGTAACAGACGGACGGACAAATTCGTTGTAATAGTCATCTCAGCCTGTACGGCTGTACAGAAGACTAAAAACAGCTCCAGGATAAAGAGTCTCGAAAGATTAAACTTAGATACTCTGTATATTCCCAGGGGCGGCTTGATACAAACGTATCAAAAAAAAAAGGGCTGAAACATTCACGCAGACGTCACTTCGTTTCACGCCTGCATGCAGCACTGATCGAGATCCTACTAGGCCACTTTTAAATTTTTTTATTTTTACTTTGCTATTTCAGTTCTATCCGATATCTCGTTTGCCTTAGCCTGTTTTGTTCTGGGGAACGTGGGGTTCTGAAATTATACCTTTTATAGTGTCTGCGGCCCATCTTGAGTTCGCCCCAGAATGAACAGAAATAATCGATTGAATTGAGTGCCTTGTTGATATCCAAAATAGTTAACAAAAACAATAGCGGCCGTCGATGAAAGATACTCCCTCCAGGAAGACGTAGCCGATCGTAAATTACGTGCAGGACGCAAGATGCTCCGCGCACACAATAATGACTTTTACTCCTTAGTACATATTTTGTTATCATAACTCTTGATGACGAGTCTGAGGTGGCTCGAAACGTCGGGTGAAATTGTTATGTTGTGCACTTATTGGCTTTTATTCAGTGTATGTTTAAAAACCATGTTTAACATTTCTGTAATGTGTGACGCCGTAGCAACCCGGACCACTGCACTGTGACTGAGATTGGTGCTAATGACCTAGGTGTCGACGCAATAAATCCTCAATCCCTCTTCCCACCCCATGTATGTATTTCCAAGATACGAGGCCTGGAGTTAAGCCCCCTACCTCTTTCCCCGACGCCAGTTTGCTGTATACTAACATTAATTCGTGTTAGTGGCACGAGAGTAGCGATTCGTGCAGGTTAGTAGCGAGTCATGACTCGTGCACATTAGTAGCTATTCGTGTAAGTAGTACGGACATTGCTAGTGTCGGGGTAGCGTAATGGTGTAGTGCATTCGAGATCTAAGCCAATGACGCGGGTTCATTTCCACCTAACGAACTAGCTGTCGACGCGCTCCCAATACTCAATACTCCCCAAACCTCTCCCTACTGTATGTTTTTCCAAGCTTGGAGGCCTGGAGTTAAGCCCCCCCCCCCCCCACACCCCTTTTCCCAGTGTCCGTTTGCTGTATACTGTTAGTAGCAATTCGTGAAAGTTAGTAGCGACATTGTTAGTGACGAGCTAGCCTAGTGGTGTAGTGCATTAAAGGCCTAATACAAGGACGTAGGATCAAGTCCCGGACTTATGCCGAAACCTGAACTTTTTCGCCGTTATTACTATTACCAAGAATTTAAAGGGTTGGGGTCCTGGGGAGGAGAATATGTAACTCTAAAAAGTCCCTATTGAAACGTGTTACATTCATTCCTATTAGTTCCGTCCTAGTTTTCAGAGAGCGCCGTGCGTTCCATCTGGTAATTTTTGCTCATTTTTCAGCCCAAATCGAAAGTAAACTAAATTACAACTAAGCTTAACTAAATAATAATTAAATACAAGCTAGTTTCGTTTAGTTTAGTTTAATTTTACGCTGAAAACTGAGTAGAAATTTCCACATCAAACTCATGGCCATCTCTATAAACTTAGACGGAACTAAATTAGAATGAATCTAAGACGTTTCAAAAGGGGTCTCAGTCACGAATTCTCCTCCCCAACCCTAGAAATTCTTGCTATTATTTGTAATCATTAGCTATTTACAATGTTGTCTCCATTGTAATTTTAGCGTATCCTACAGTGTATCCTACATTATGCCGTTGTTTAACACACACCAGTGGTACAAGAGACCCTGATTGTATCCCCTGGCTAGAATATGTGCAGAAGCACTTTCTTTAAGAAGCAACGCACCGATGATTTCTAGCATCTGTAGAAGACGGCATAATACTGCATCCGAAAGACATGCAAGGCTCAACGTTTCTCCCCATGCTGGAGTGAGGCATTATGTTAAACGTACCGTGTTGCGCGGGGAGCAGACAATTGCAGAAATAGCACTTTTTCCGCCTGTTTGATTCCTTTGCTAAGTTATGATTTGTGCTTTCTGCGCAAACACCATCTCGCCTTAAGAAAGGGAAACAAAAATATGAATGCGAGTTGGCGTACCATTATCACATTATACGTTACATTAAGTCTTTCAACAACGTCTTAGCCTCCGACTCGGCGTTCGCTAAAAAATTTTGTTTATTATTTCCAAGCCAACAGGACGAGATGTGTGTGTTCCTCGCCCTACTCCAAGCTTTACAGCTTGACAAAAATTACAAAAATAATGGCTCGGCAGAACAGTCTAAGCCAGCGGCTCTTTTATAATGGGCAGAATTAAGAAAAAAAACCTGTTAAACTGAATCTGTCTAAAACACCTGAACTCCCATTTAAACCTATTCTTAACCTGAACTATGTTCAAACCTTGAGGGCTGTAGGGTTGCAGGGCAGGGGCAACGCTAAGTAAAAGGGCACAGTAAGTTTTAGTGGATATTTTTCTGGGAAACTGTTGTTTCTTTTCTTTCTCTACCCCTATTTTTCTACCTCTTTGTTAGGCTTTTTTTGCTTCTATGGGCATTTTTAAAGGCACCAGCAAACGTAAGCACAAACATTAAATCCAATTTTTCGAAAAGACAGGGAGAGGCCCCCGGGTCCTCTTTCCCCTGCATGCCACTGCATGAAGGAGTGGATTGAAGTGCAACCTCTAGGCGGAATTTCGTGTATAGACAAAAAAAAAATTGCATTAAGTTTAAAAGTCACAAAAAATTCGGTAGTACGTCTAACAAGTGCTTTATGAAAGTGCTCAGCTTTAGGATACAATTTCATTCAAAAGTGCATCCTTAATCTGAGCATTTTCATCAAGTCATTAAACTACTTAGTGACTGACTGCACCAAAAGCGAGCACTTCCATCAATTGATGTCACGCATCCATTGTTTTAGAACGCACACGTGGATACATCAAAACTCAAAATGGCGGCCAAAGCTTCGAAAGAAGTGTCTTTAAGAATGTTTGCTCGCCACTACTCTGCAGCAGTGATGGACAGTCTAGTTAACTACACGTAGTTACAACTACTTGTTTAACCTTGGATAAATAACTAACACTTCGTTACGGGATAACTCACTCGCTATACTTACTGCGCAAGCACCGCGACACAGCATGTGGCCGGAATTTTAAAGTTTCTCAAATGTGCCACGAGAGCGCCAACTGCCGACAACAGCGGAAGTGACAGACTAAAGCTTTAGCGTCATTACTGCGGCGTCGTTATATGCAATTTCGGTTTCGACTATGGAAAGCAAGCTAGGAAGCAACGAAACTCAACTAGCGGCTAACTTCATTACAATTTCAGTTATAGAAATCGCGTAAATTTTAGCAGGACACGCGTGGACAATAAAAAAAAAAGGCAATTTTAATGATAAAGAAGATAATTTAGACGAACTGTTTCGTGTTGTACTTCTCTGTAGCCGTGAAGCGACTAAGACTTGGTGATCACACGTCGCCACCACCTTGGATTTGTGCGGAATTAGTTGGAGACAACAGTTTGTGGCCAGATGGCGCACCACGTTTTGATTGCGAGTACTCTGGACACTACCGTGGCTAAATTTCGGAGCGAGTGAATAGGGCTTGGTTTAACTACTACTACCAAAACTATAGTTAATGATAAGTACTAGTTAAACAATTTGTAGTAAATTACTTGTCGTTGAACTTCTTTTTTGTCATTGACCAATCGGTAATTTTGTAAAAATAATAAATTGAGTGCATTTTTATTATTTTTACTGGAAATGGTAAAATACTGAAATTCTGCTAATTCTGGGGAGAGTGGCATCGGACCACCAAATTCATTACTGAAATTGAGAGCAGGGCTAAAACTGTCTTTGATTACAGTTCCCTGCAGCAGCCAGCACATAGCCAGAAGAGTAGCAGTGTATGACCATGACCTTGAGCCACACCCTCTACAGCCCGTGTCAGACGTGAGTTAGACTTCTTGTCTGACTATGCCTGTTTCATTCAGTGTGTACGTGGCCGTGGAGTATGACGTGTAGTAGCTTCGATTATAGTCGTGTTCGGTCACAATTACCTCAGTTATTCGGTAATTATTTGCTGTGGCCCTCTTCCGGTAATAATTTTAGCAGTCACAGCAACTTTCCGAAGAGTTTCCGAGGTAAATACGCATTTCGTGTCATAAAAACGGTGATTTTCAGCATAAAAATAATGGCGGACTCAGCCAAAGAAATTTATACCCAAACGTTAGCTTTTTTTATGTAATGGCGTAAAATATTTTAGTAAAGCCGTTCTATCCACTAGACTCTTTCAGTTTATATGCGTGAAATAACTTTCAACCGTTGAAGCGATTTTCATTGAAATTTTGTTTTTTATAGCGTTTCCTTCCTTTTGAGCATTAATTCCCCTAGAAGCTTGAAAGTTGGCTTCCCAGCCGATCTTGTACTACTGTACATGCGCAGGATTGGGCTGGCCATATATACCGTCCGATGGCATCATTTCTCCTAGGGCGCTCACGATGACTTGACCGCCTTGAGCTCTCCCCACTCCATCCTATTCTTCGGATCCGCCGGTCCTCAGGCTTCATCATCCCATAGACGCATCCTACTCGAATACGATCAAATGATGGCTTCTACTAGGATGCCTTCTACTGCCAAGGACATTCTGGATCTCCCGGTTGAAGCTTTGCTCCCAGCCACCTCTATCCCAACTTTAGGAGCAGGTAGACGGAGGACCGATCCGTCCTCCTCTTGAACAAGAATACATCCGTCTCCACAAGTGTTACACCGCCGATCGGGACGCTCTCCTATCCAGCGATCCTAGACGATCCGCCAACCGCTTAATCCACCATCCGCTATCTTTCCAGCGCTGCTGTCCTCCTTCCCAACTGAGGCAGCTAGAGGCGCTTTTCGCAGGGGCCAGCCTGATAAGGAACGCGTTCCCCTACATTTCACAGGCACCCTTGTCCAAAGGACCGCCCGTCTTACCCAATGGTCGTGCAATAGGAGGACGTCTGCATTCTCCTCCGTCCCCATTCTTGCCTTCCCCAGCTACTACAGTTCCTCTCGGCTTCTTAGACGGACTCTCACCCACTTTCCATCAGCCGTATTCCGTTCGTTTGCCCGTTCTGTCAAACATTCCGTCAAACACCATTCGCTCCGTTCAATCTAATACTGCATTTTTATAAGAGGCAGCGGCATCTGCAGAGGCCCTCCGATCAGAAAACACTCTCCTCCATGCTGCGAACGAGGTTTACTCTAACGAACTCGAGCTGATAAACCAGCTTTATCTTTCCCTTAGCATAAATTATGCTCTGCTCCGCAGTTTATTCCTTCACCTTTCTACGCAGTACCTGGCTTCCAACGACCAACGTTTCTTCTTCCGCAAGAAAATCGGTGAATTCAATTCTAATAACCTCACCAACCAGCTGTCTGTATTGTGATTCAACTTCGAAACAATGTTCCACTTTTATGTTAACCACGATCCGCCTTATGGACAACATCCGCTCCTCACATCCGTTACAGTCTGCTCCATCATGCGTTCACCTTACACAATCATCCATCGTTCGGACATGTCCACTGATCTACAAGAACATTCGTCATCCGCCTGCTACCTTCACATGCCTTCCATAGTCCATCCTACGGACGGTATCCGCTCCTCACATCTGCCAGTACCATTTGCGACACCACACACCATCCGCCTGTCCGTCTCACACATGGGAGCATCATCTTCCCAACAAGGTAGGCGATTTCGATATTTTTCTGATTCCCTATCTTGTACCCCACGGTGATAAGACCCCAGCATCCGGTTCCTTCTTCTGCTTCTTTAACCATTACTAGATTATAAAAATTTGCCGCACTGCCTGACCTCACTTAGGATGTAACCCTTTCCGAAACAGCGGATTGCTCCTCATCCCGGAAACAGTTTTGGTTTTTAGTGAAATTTGTCTAGGTCTCAGGGTTGTCTTCGCCAGGGATTAGTTCCCGGGGATGGCGGCTTGTGCATGAGGGGAAAGCGAACCTAACCCTCCTCCGAGGTGACAAAGTCCGCTATAAAAAACAGGTAATGTTTATTTTCGTAGGCTATAAAAAGACTAAAATTGCAGGCCCTGCACCTACTTAATTTTAGTTTTTATTGCCTAACCGAAAATATACCACCAGGCCTTCCCTCCATGGTCTAGGTTCTGGGTGAGGAGAAATAATGCCATCGGACGGCTGTGCCGTGTATATATAGCCAGCCCAATCCTGTGCATGCGCAGTAGTACAAACCCGGCTGGGAAGCCAACTTTCAAGCTTCTAGGGGAATTAATGCGCAAAAGGAGGGATACGCTATAAAAAACAGGTAATGTATATTTTCGGTTAGGCAATAAAAACTAAAATTAAGCAGGTGCAGGGCCTGCAATTTTTGTCTTTATCAACCAAATGCAATTTTTGGATTAAATTCGTGGTTGAAAAATTCAGACTTAAAGCAATACGGATGCAAACCTATTTACGTTGTCTTCTGGACTTAAATGTCAGACTGCTTGATCGTGGAATTGAAACCACGACCTTTGAAACCAAAGGCCGAAGTCCTACCGGAAAGTCATACTGACATGAACCCTTCTCCAGCTCCCGTTTGGCTCTTCATCCTGCTTAATCCCAACTCAAATGAAAGGTTGCAAAAAATAAACGTTACAAACAAATAAAAAATCAAACAGTTTTCCTTAAGGTATGAAGCTTTTAATCAATCTCTATCAGAAAAAAAATACGATCTAAAATGCTGTAAACTGTCAGAAATCGTTAAATAACCTAATTACACTCCCAAACTCTCCTATAACACCGATTACAAAATTTACTAAATGTCGCATCGCTCCTCTTCCAATCAAACTTCGGGATTTCGCGGTGCTAAAGCTTGAAGCACACTGCTCCGTTCCGTTCCGTGCCATTTCGTTCCGACGACTGACGGCCACGGATGATCCAGCGCACATTGATTCCGTCGCTAACCGTTTCAGTCCTTTCCGCTGAGCATTTAAATTTGATCGTACCCAAATTGGCGATGCAAATGAAGGACTCGTAGTGACCTTAAGTAGGTAATTAAGTATAAAGTCGAAGTAAATCAGGTATTAATTCTTTACGCTCGGACATGATGACATTTAAGTTCAGAAGGTAAGTGAAATACGTTCGCATCTGTATTTAGTAGGGGTTAAGTTTTGTGCGCAAGCGCATGACGGGCGACAACGACTCTCGACTGACGACAGCTGCGTACACTTCTCCAATGCGATCAGTTTGTAGCTGAAAGGATTCTGCCTCGACAATCCCGTCCGTCAGCCGACGGGTCGTCACGGAACGGAACGGAGCACTATACGCGGCTCCTCTAATTTACATGCTTTTAATCCAAACAGAAATGTGGCGGCCTGTGACGTGGCGGAACGGAACGGAACTGAATAGTGTGCTACAAACTTTACTCCTCTGATAAAGTCGGAGTCTGATTACAGAACGGAAGTAAAGGAACAAGAGCGTTATGAGTAGCCCCAGCTAAAAAAAATTCTGTAGAAAAACTGCCGATGAAACCTGCAGAAAAACTTCAGAAATAATCTGCAGTTATTTGGCCACTTTCTGCAGATTTAAAACTGCAGCTTTTCTGCAGATTTGAAACTGTAGTTTTTCTGCAGATTTGAAACTGAAGTTTTTCTGCAGATTTTAACCAGCAGTTTTTCTGCAGAAGAGGAACTAGAGCAAAAAAAAAATCACTTTCGAAACGTTAGAAATAATTTCAGTTGCCACCTAAGTATCAAGGAAATTCAGAGACATTATTTATTATTGAAACTAACGTCGAATCTATACATCACATCATTTTACTCTTAGGTTACTTACAATACTAATAGTTGCAATTCAACTTTATATACCTAGCCAATTTCTAAGCGTAATCTGTATGGGCCCAGGTTTTGTATTTTGTGGATATCCAATAAAGTAATGTAAATGTTAACGTGCCTTTAAACAATCAATTGGCATAATTATTTCTGCACACTTACAACCCTTTTTTGTCCCACCCAAACACGTTCACAATTTAATAAGTGAAACAACATAACATTTTTTTTGCAATATCTGCAGAAAATCTACAGATTTTACCTTCAGCTTGCTGAGCGTGAATAAACTGCAAAAATTCTGCAGATTTCATCTTCAGCTTTTCAGCCAATCAACATACTTTGAAAAAAAGTTTAATTTCCATAGTCCTAACTGCATTTTCAAATTATGTTGACAGGCTTAAAACTTCTTTAGAAAGTGCAAAGAAAGTACAAATAAACAAGTAGATAAAAGTTATCCCTTTAAGAACGGCAGTCAGGCTGAATTTGGTTATACTCAGGACTAGCAATTGAAATAACCAAAAAAAAAAGCTGACTGGCTTATATAAATAAATCATCTCACACCCTGGAAAGATAGGAAAGAAGTTTTCTTCATTTTTTCAGAGGCTTTTATATCCCCTTTTTAATTTTAGTAGCAGTCGTGAAATAAAAATGTAAAAAAAAAACGTAAAGTTGTGTTGTGGTTTTTTTTATTAGAATTCGAAAACTGTTTCAGACAACTTTAAAAAATGAAGTAAGTTTGGGCATGGCGTGTGCTGTCAACATTTCTACTTAAAATATTAATTTCTGATTTGCACCAAAAAAAAAATCGTGATCAACAATATATTAATTGCCATAAAAGGGTTTAAAGGGTTTAACGAGCGTTAACCACTCCTGGTCATCTGCCCGAAGCCCTAAGGCCCTATGTCTGCAACAGCCAGATTCCCAGGCCATAAAACGCCATAAACGCCATAAACGCCATAAACGCCATAATTGCCATAAAACGTGATAATAATAATTTCCTACGTCCAAAGAGCAGTCATTTGTTATCATATATCAATTGTTGTGACCGTTAAACATCTTGAAGCACCACTCACGTTTCCGTAATTTGTATACGGTTTGGCCGCCCGGCTGATATCGAGGCTCTGGGACAAACGCGGCCAAAACTTAACGGAGAATTTCTTTCGTCGTAGGAAAATGTCCTATAAAATTTCGTTTGCTGTCAACCACAAGGTATTTTAATCCTAAAATATTGCTTAAGCAACAGTTAAAATACGTTTAGGTAAGAATCTTTTTTAATTTTGGGGGGAAATTTGCACTACACGATAGTTACTCTACGCCGTATTAAGTGCTATGCTGTTAAGCCTATTTTTCCGGCGATCAAAATCGTAATAACTACTTAAAATTGATTGAAACGCGCTGAAAATTACTTCCTTTTGGCCCCTCAATATGGTCAGCATGACGTTCGAATTTCTTCATCTTTATCCATAAAAATCCAATCCTCCGAATCCATAATAACCTAATCCCTGTATGGAAATCTCCACATTTACAAGTTTTCAAACTTTCCATCGCGGACGCATTTTCGGGTGCTCCTGTTGTGGAAGGAATTGGCGCTTTTCAGGCACACCCGTCCTTAAAGGGTTAAAATAAACGTGTTAACTTGCATAATATAACATATTTTATATTATGGAGTGTTGTTGCATACATTTCCGTAATATTCGTTTCTGACAAGCTCTGAGAATGAACAATAACTGCAGAAATTCTGCAGATTTTATCTTCGGCTTGCAGTTTACAACATTGGCAAAAATTCTACAGCTTTCATTTTCACCTAGCTGAGAGTGAACAACAGACTGCAGAAATTCTGCAGATTTTACCTTCAGCTTTCTGAGAATGAACAATAACTGCAGAAATTCTGCAGATTTATATTCACTTGCTGAGAGTGAACAACAAACTTCAGAAATTCTGCAGATATTATCTTTGCTTGCTTAGGGTGAACTGCAGATAATCTGCAGATTTTTCTTCACTTGCTAAGAACTGCAGAAATTCTGAAGATTTTATCTATTGCTGAAAGTGAACAACAAACTGCAGAAAGGCTGCAGATTTTATCTTCACTTGCTGAGAGGTGAAGAAGAAACTGCAGAAAATCTGCAGATTTTATCTTAAATTCCTGAGAGTGAACAACATACTGCAGAAAATCTGCAGCTTTTAGCTTCGATTGCTGAAAGTGAACAGCAAACTGCAGAAAATCTACAAATTTTATCTTCACTTGCTGAGAGGTGAAGAAGAAACCGCAGAAAATCTGCAGATTTTATCTTCATTTGCTGAGAGTGAACAACAAACTGCAGAAAATCTGCAGATTTTAGCTTCGATTGCTGAAAGTGAACAGCAAACTACAGAAAATCTACAGATTGTATCTTCACTTTGCTGAGACTGAACAACAGACTGCAGAAATTCTGCAAAATTCTGCAGTTTTTTTGCAGATCCTTAAATTTTCCTTAAGTTTTTCGGGGACTGCAGAATATTTTTAGCTGGGACTGTAATTACGCTAAGGCCATGTGTAGGCTTGGAAGACGTCAGATGCGATATCTAGTTAGCTTTCTAATCTATGCCTAAACCTAGGGCGCGACGACACCGTAGTGGCTACGTCGTGGCAAGCTTCTGATACCGATCGTTTAGCTAGCTGCAAGGGACACTGGGTATAATGCTGAGAGCTCCGAGCCAACGGTTTTTGGCACAAGTAGCTTGAAAAGACTTTTGACGCAGCAATTCTCCCGCCGCTTCGCCCATTGGTCAATTCACAAGTGCCTTTTCATTCAACGCCAGGACGGGACCTTCCTATTTCTTGGCATTATATTTTATTACACTTGCAACGATTGTAAACAATACTGAAGCCCTTGTAAACAATACTCAACCACTGTCTTTTGGCCTCGCGGCAACTGGCAAAGGCTTGGTAACGGTTTTCGAATGGCCACAACGGATTCAGGCGCTGTTCTGGTGGGACGTCCCCTTTTGTACCCCCCCCCTCCCTTTGTGCCTTCAATTAGACATTTTATTTATAATTCTCGCAATTTCCAATCGAACCGGAACCTACAAGGCTTCATCTACTGTGCCCGAAGTCAGGCGAGCCAAACCACCAACGAATAAAACTGAACCGCAACAAGACTCTCATTTCCATCATCAAGGCTTGGTTAAGTTAAAGAGGAGATTCAGCGGTAAGGAGCTGATCCTCCACAATGTTGCGTCAGGCCGTGTATTGGCGCAGCAATAAACGGAGGTAAAATCATTAGCGTAGTTCGTCGTGAGAGCGGATTTCTTGAACATAAAAAATGATGTTTTTTTTTTAATTTGTTGGCATCTGCTTCAATTTTCAGCAAAAGGAATCTTTTCTTTTCCGATTTATAACTTTAATATATGTTTGGCAGCGTCAGGAACTGGACAAAACAACGATTTTGGGGGCTTAAAAAGCTGCTCTCACAGCATCTGCTCGACAAGAGACGCCGTTGTTTTGTAGCTACGTTTGTATCCAGTGCCCCTTGCAGCTAGTACCTACATTTGTATCTAGTGCCCCTTGCAGCTAATAGCTACATTTGTATCGAGTGCCCCTTGCAGCTAGTAACTACATTTGTATTTAGTGCCCTTGCAGCTAGTAGCTATATTTGTATCTAGTGCCCCTGGCAGCTAGTAGGTGCATTTGTATCTAGTGCCTCTTGTAGCTAGTAGCTACATTTGTATCTAGTGACCCTAGCAGCTAGTAGCTGCATTTGTATCTAGTGCTCTTCCAGCTAGTAGCTACATTTGTATCTAGTGCCCCTTCCAGCTAGTAGCTACATTTGTATCTAGTGCCCCTTCCAGCTAGTAGCTACATTTCTATCTAGTGCCCCTTCCAGCTAGTAGCTATATTTTTATCTAGTGCCCCTTCTAGCTAGTAGCTACATATTGTATCTAGTGCCCCTTCCAGCTAGTAGCTACATTTGTATCTAGTGCCCCTTGCAGCTATCTCAAGACTGGCTCCAGATCTAGCCTCATCACCAATAAGGCGTTATTGTCGCAGCCCCATACAAATTTTGGTTTTAGGAATTGGAAGTATACGCCCTCAATACGTTGTGCAAGTTTACGTGTGTATGCATGTTGTGTTTAACAGTGTAAACAGGCCACAGGTAGAAATAAACAAGTATTCCAACCGAATTTGCCCTTTAGGTCGTCATGCTTCGCTGAAAGAGAAAACGGAAATGCAGAACAACAAAATGGCCTCAGAACTGGAATGCACTCGAAAGGTTGGAATTCTGGCAATGAAGTGAGTCAAGTGCGCCAACTCGTTTTCGCTGGGGGGTGATTGCATTTTCACACTCTCTAATTATCTCCAATGGGATGCTTCTGGTCTGTTTATGCGGTGCAGGCTTTCTGAAGCGGCCTATTTTATCTCTAAAAATTTCGGCTTGACAATTCCCCGAGGCTTTTACAGCCTGTTGACAGGGTCCGTCCACTTAGTGAATGGAGACACTGATAGGATATAGGCAGTTTGAACAGGTTTGGTTTTTAGATGGACCCCTAAGTGTTTGGAATAGCCATTATAGTGTCCGTGGCCTATCTTGAGTTCTCCAGCGGAACGAACATAGATAATCGATTGTACGTTTTCTGTAGCAGAGTGCCTTGTTGATATCCAAGATGGTTATAAGAACAATGGCGGCCATCGATTAAAGCCACCCTATCCAGGAAAACGTAGCCGCTCACAAAATACTTGCTGGACTCAAGATACACCCCGCACACAATAGTAACAAGTAGGCTAGCGCCACTTAGCTGATGGAAACTCCTGAAATCTAGGCCAGTGTTATTAGTAGACAGTAGTCTTATGGAAGTGTGTGGAAACTCTCGTGATCAAATGTTTCGATGAATTAAATGTATGTATCCAAAGATGTCTAGCCTCATTGACAGTTTCTAGGAGGTTGTTGGGGGAGGATTGGGGGGGAGGGTGGTGGAGGAAGTCTTAACATTCCCATTTCCTATCAAAATTCGTATCTTCGTTTGAATGGGTTAAAATACAAATTCCTTATAGCAAACAAAACGCAATACATAAAAGGTCCTGCCCATCTTTACCGTAAAAACCAATCACACTGATGCTGTAAACAGTTAAATATACTATTTCAACATTTTGATGAAAAATTTAGCTTGTAGCAAGCGTACTGTCAAAACAGTGGCAGATATCACCATTTTACCCATGTGAATTTCTTCCTCTATAGTCCTACAATTTCGTTTTTACAAATCTATAATAACGATTTCTTCCTTAGAAGCAAAGCAAAGCAATAAATTAAAGCAGTAAAAACGAAAGGAGACGCTTAAGTGGATGAATGCTTAAAACTTCTATAACATAACGTGAGTGCAGAATGTTTATCATTGTCAATATCATCTTCAGACTCTCCTCCTCTCCGGAAATGTCCATATTTTTTGTGTATGTTGTTGCATTGTCTTCCTGAACAAACGCAACCGCGAATAACATTCGGCTCCTTTATACAAGCGCACGAAGAGTTGCTTTGCATTTGCACGTTACAAGACATCAAGACACCAAGACATCCAAGTTGTCTATAGTATTGATGCTTTAGTTGTAAGAACCGGTATTAGCAATCCTTCAGCAACAGACCATCCATAATCTTCTGGAGTGTAATGACAGCCATCGCAACAAGTGAATTGAGCCAAATCATAGGAGGTGAATTTGGCCAAACCCTATCTACTCCTATGGCCAAATTGTCGATTGATAATGCACTCGTAAGAAGTGCAACTGCAGTGCATAAAATGTCGGCGAAAAGTTTTTCAATTGTTGTTCTACTAGCTATTGTTGCTCGCAGTTCATTATTGTGTGCGCAGCGCATCTTGAGTCCTGCAGGTATTTTATGAGCGGCTACGTTTTCCTGGAGGAAGCGGCTTTAACCGATGGCCGCCGTTGTTTTTGTAACCATCTTGGATATCAACAAGGCACTCTTCTACCAAAAATATACTATCTATTATCTGTGTTCGTTCTGGAGCGAACTCAAGATAGGCCGCGGATACTATATAGCATGTGTTTCAGGCAACTTTCAATAAAGCTTAATTACAAACCTTACCATGAGTTGCGGAGTATTCTCTGAATCTCTCCCAACAACCATATTAGCAAGAAGTTTGTTGTTACGCTCGAAATTGCCCACGTCTTTTCCCTTACAAAGCCAGCAAACTGGCTTGTGCTGTGGCAACCAGTCATCGCATGGAATGCTGGCAAAACATTAACAATTTTTCCTGGCAGCGATTCGTGAATTTGTTGCGTACGGGAATGTAATGGTGCTTTTGGGCTGTTCCAGACCTCATCCAAACTGTAGGGGCTAACTGGTCGAAGAAATGGATATGCAGGACAAGCACATATGTAGTCTGAACACTAGACGATTACTCTAGCATAGGGTTTCCAAACTCGGCCATAAATGCCATCCCCGGGTTTTCGGGTTTGAAAAATATAAAACCCGGGTTTTTTTCAGGTATACCCGAGTTTTACACAAAGTTGAACAAGATTCAATGCGAGTTGATAAGTCTCGCCTCGCAAAATTGATACTATTAGGCTAAACACATGTTTTGAAAAGTTTCGAAACTTCTTAAACAATTCCTTTCGTTTAAAATTAACATGCATCAAATTCAGAAAACTGCTAAAGATTTGAGTTCGCTTGAGTCACCAGCTGAGCTGGATGCAGACTGAACAGGAACCAACCAAGCAACAACACTGGTTGGAATGAGGAAAGTTTCCTGTTTGAATAATGCATTCATTGCCATCACCGGCCAGTGGCTACGCCGACGCAACGTAGCTCACCCACGTCGCATTTTCTTTAGGCTGTGTCTCAGGTCCCGGTGACGGGATCCAGTTTATAAATACTCAGGTCCCGGTGAATTCGTTGAAAACTAGGCCTTCAGCTTGTTAAAGTGAACCTAACCAGGGTAACCTAACCTAACCTAACTTAACCTAAACTAACCAAACGTAACTAAAACTAATATAAACTTGCCTAAAAACAACGTTTTTTTTTTGTTTGCCGGGATCCACACACGCAGAACTCCGGTCCCGGCAACGCGTCCAAATAGGCTTGAAACAGTTACGGCCCAACCGGGACTAGAGACACTGCGTTTTCTTTAACTAAACCGCTCCATAATGGAGTGAAATTAACGGAGCGAAAATAACGCTCCTCATAAATGGATGCGAAATGAAGTCTTCATTTCACATTTTCACCACAATATAAACCCCGAAAAACCCGGGTCTTTGGCTCTGCCAAACCCGGGATTTTGGGGCTGTAAATCGTTTGGGGTACCCAGGCTAGAAACTCTAGCATTCCTTTGCATTTAGTATGTGGAATATGAACCGTATCGGTCTCCTCATGGCTACATTGCAAGTGGTTTGCGGCACGGTCTGGTTAGCACCAACTTGGTTGATCGTTTTGTAGCCTCCACTAGTAACAAATGTGAAGTCAGGAGGCAAGTCTGATGCCTTTTCAATTAGTTCACTTGACTGGAAATGTGTAAAATCTGCCTTATTATCTTGGTGTTTTTCACGACCAGTTTCCATTTTGGCGGAAACGGCACATCTCTACTATCTACAATGCATAAGAATACGTAATTTAATTGACCGTAATTTCCAAGTTGCCGATTTAATAGACATTGAAGACTAGTGGCCAAAAACTATATCTACACGCGTATAAGTGACATTTAAATGACGAAACACACTTTTGGCAATAACATCAGCTACATCTCCAAAAATATTGCACCTCTTTTCTCCTTCGTTAATATCAACCTGGGAAGCTCCTATAGATTTATTTACAACTATGGATGACAAAGCGCTTTTATTTGATGACTAGAGGAAGCCCGTGCTACGCACGGGGCCAGTCACATTTCCCGGGACACATTTACCGGGACATTTTCCCGACGACTTGTCAGATTGATTGACCACTCATGCCTGGCTCCTTTTTGGCTGCAGGTAGAGTGGGAGAGTGCAATTTCAATGTGGGCGCAAGGAGGGGAGAAGTGGTTTTCCTTTAGGCTTTCCTTTAGGCTTTCCTTTTAGCCGGCCTCCGATATTATAATAAAGATGTACTACTTCGTCCCTTGTGGCTACTAGCGACATTAAACTGAAGTCAACTCATACGCAAGTACATTCGAAAAATCAATGTCTCGCAAGACGAACTACTGCGAAAGCATTTGCCAAGAATGTTTTCATTAATCAAGAACGAAAGTTCGAAGGTGATCAGATACCGCCCTATTTCTAACTAAAAATGATCCTTCCTTTACAGCAGGCAGACGCAGTATCATGTTGAGACCTGATTTGATTCCCCTTGCTTTTGTTGATGTTCTGGTGACAGTAGAATTCTTAGCTATTGTTGTTTGAAATGTCGTGGAGTTGTGTGTTCTTTAATTTGCCCGTAAACCCAGAACTGTTCGATTGAAGTTGCTCTGCAGTTTTAGTGACGTATTCCGTTCCTCTTGCGTGTACTGATAGTACATCATTCAAAACCTCAGGCGAAACAACATCACTGGTTGATACGAGTATCAGATCTTTTGATCCTTCAAGGCTAAATTCACGAAAACGTGAGAATTGCTGACTCCATAGGAGTAGAGTTGTGTTTGGGTGGATAAGCAACTCGCAGCTCAAATGCATTAGCTGAAGTGCGTAGTCTTTGATGGACTGCGTGACTCGCGACTTATCCCATAATTCAGAGCGCGTCTGTTACTTCCGCCTGACCAAGCTGCCTTTGCCGCCATTAAGTTTTGGTTGTTCCGCTCGAAGACGAGCATGATGTTTGCATCGCGGTGGAAGTTTCTGTAAATGGTAAGTCCTGTACTATATTGTTTATGACGTATCAAACGTAGGCAAGATAGAGATTGTTACATTGCCAGGTGTTTTGTGTTTTGTAACAAAGTTTGACAGTCGAATCCTTACCGCCGATTGTTGGGGAAGTAAATATCGTACTATTCTAAACATAACGAGACGGGGTGCCTAAGAATGCATTATATTTGCAAGAAAACCGGTGTAGAATCAGTCGTCTTCTTGTGACAACAGTAAGTTAAACCTAGTTAAAATGTCGTCATAGCAGAAAAAAGACGAAAAGCTCAGAGAATCTCGGAGTAATCTCCAGCGGATTCAACTACGACGTCGTCTGCTTTATCCGCCATGTTGGAAGATGGGTTAGAGGGATTAAACCTAGCGCGTTGGGTGTAAATTTCTGACCACGTGGCCGCGCATGCCCACTGGCGTGGCGGCACGTCCTTTGATGCCGCACCTTTAAATTTCCGGTTAGTCACGTTGCTTATCTATCCAAACACAACTCTACTCCTATGCTGACACAACTTGTGTGGCCTCTTCAACGGGACTTACCAAGCTCGATGCGAATATGCTCTTGTGACACTGTAGTTAATCCAATCATGTTACGTAAATCCTCTGCTAAATGACTAATCTAATTATATGTTAGAGCAGGGCGCGAAATTAGTAGCGGCCCACCGGACAATGCTGGTAATTTTTTTGGAGGTCTTGAGTAGTTTTGTAATTTTACCGGCCCTCATGGCCAGTAGAAAATTCCTAAACAAACAGCTAGTAATATCTTTAAATAATGTAGATTTTTCTTCCTAATTTTAACGGACTGTTTCATTATTTACAGTAGTTATTAATCTAAAGCTAAATAAAAACAAGATATATCGATAACCAGCTGCCGTTACGATCGTACACCTTAGTCCCTTCTATAGAGCACCGCCAAGTGACGTCATATTGGCCACGAGATAGCATCTGAAGGGCATAGCTACAAGGTGCACTAGATTAAAATTTAAGGGAAAACAACGGCACTTCTAGTCAAGACAGTGCTTTGAGAGCGATTTTCTTAGGCTTAAAAAACGTTGTTTTCTCCAACAACAAAAATCGTGCGTTATAGGCTTAAGATATCCAGTCTAATAGCATTGGCTTCAGCAAGACGACTTTCTTTTCGCCCTCCAGTGCCCCTTGCAGCTAACCCAGTTACTGGCTCCACCATAGAGTTATAGACAATAATACTACGACATGTCACTGCTCTATAAACAAGCTGTGATATCATCGTCTGTCGCATAACTCCCACTTCTTTCAATTTTCACGTGCGTGTTAAACCTAAATAAATAAATAAATATAAACTTCGTTGCAGGAGCAACAGGAAAGGCAAGGGCCCTAGCGGGTCTCTGACAGCCAACCTAAAAGAGATAACTTTAGAAATGTGAACAAGAGAACGTGGTGGAGGGGTTAGAGTGCAAGATGAAAAGTAAAATTTGGTTTGTAAATTGTGAAAAAATTTTAAGCATGGTCGTATAGGCCATTTGTAAAACATTAAAAATGTAGGAATAATGAAAAACTATTGAACAAGTTGGGACAACAAGACCCAGAACTTAGAGTTTCCGTGGGTGACGCTGCAAGAAATTTTTCCAGATTCACTTCGGTTAGAAGCCTGTGAAAGTTCTGGACAGTAGTTGAAGAAACAACCGACTCCGGAAGTGAGTTCCATACCTTTAATCCGTAATCTCTATAACTGTGGCTTGAGGGGACGGATGCCACTGTTGCTTTCCGCTTACCTCTCAGGCCGTTCTTTTCGGGTTCGTGTCGGGGCGGCTCTTTCCCGCCCGTTTGTCTTGGAGAATGGTGTGCCTCAAGGAGGTGTTCTTAGTGTTATCTTGTTTGCTATTGGGATCAACCCCATTGCTCAGCAAGCTGCTGTTCCCCAGTCATTGTTTGTCGATGACTTCGGCCTGCGCTTTCGAGCAGCTCGCATGCAGACCTGCGAGCGGCAGCTACAGCTGACGATTAACAAAGTCCAGACCTGGGCGGTCAGTAATGGTTTCCGGTTTTCTCCGGACAAGACTGTGTGCATTCACTTTTGCCGCCAACGAACGCTGCACCCAGATCCTTGCCTGTACTTGGGGCAGGCGCAGATTCCTGTTGTCCCACAGGCACGTTTCCTGGGTCTGGTGTTCGATTCCAGGTTATCTTGGCTTCCACACTTGCGCCAACTTAAAGACAAGTCTTTGCGGGCACTTAACATCTTGCGGGTTCTGTCGGGCACTTCATGGGGTGCCGATCGCGCTGTCATGTTGCACCTCTACAGAGCCCTTGTCCGCAGCAAACTTGATTATGCGTGCATGGTGTATGGTTCGGCTAGTGA
>JAHWFP010259138.1:3291-20953 GCA_023313725.1 Lithobius niger | reverse complement strand
TGTGTGTGTGTGTGTGTGTGCGTGCACATGTATTTTATGCCGCATTTCTGAAATTATGGGCAAAGCGGGATGTGCGAAATGAGAGTAGCAAAGCCTATAACGACACCGATTGGCAAATTGTTGATTGGTTGGTTGCACTTTTGTAGCATGGGTGGAACCCAAATAAAGATCAAATTGGAATGAAATTTTGTACATCACTTGAAACCCACGAAAGTACTGCTGAGCTAGAATTTGGTGTAAATCGACCAATTATTACGGAAGAATTACACTTTTTCGAATTTATTTCTAACACTCACCATGAATTTGGAATCCTGAATAGTACAGCTGTTAAACCTTTAGCAGTCACATGGTCTTCATATTTTTTTTAACTGTTTGGGTCAATTTCTGGATTCACCAGAATTCAGTCGGTTTCAAAATGGCCGAAACCGAAACTATTACCGAAACCAGTTATTTAATTTTGGCCGAAATCGAATTCATTACCGAAACTGGCAGTTTGGTGTCGGCCGAAGCCGAAACCTCTATCGAAACCGGTATATCAGTTTCGGCCGAAACCGGAACCAGAACCTACCCTGAATAATATCAGTTTTAATAATTAGACAAAAGCAAGGACAAACTTAAAAAATCATGATTGTGTTGTTTTTCGCAGACGTTGTCTAGATTGGAAGGCACAGCCCAGTTTACTCATTTCCAGCCCTACACTAAGCAAATCCACGTGCGTCAGAATGTTCCAGAATATTAAAAAACAACTGTCAATGCGGAAAGACTTCAAAACTTTAGCTTGAATTTTTTTGGGGGTCAATAGTCTTGTTTTAATTGAATAACCATTAATTCGTGTCGGCGAGGGAAGTCCAGATCTCTGGAAGAGGGCTTCATTCAATAAGTATAAGCTTTGCTTGAAAACGTAAAGAGAAAATAAAAGCATAAATTCCCTTTAGCGCGTCGAAGCCATAAATATGATTGAATTTCGATTGGAAAAAATTGTTTTTATTATTGATTAGCATGGGCATGGCAGTTGAGAGCAGGATCTGTGATGGCGCTCCCTGTGCGTTCCTAGGCTGTGCCTAGTTAGTCTAAACTGGCTACTGCTGGGAAGTGGAATTCGGTTTCGGCTTCACCGAAACTGCAGCATAGGATTCGGCCGAAACCGAAACTGAGCTGTAACTTCATGGTCGAAACCAGAACCGAAACCGAAACCGAAAATTTGCCAGTTTCGATGCTGAAACCAAAACCGAAATTTGGTCGACTTCTAGTCTATTTCACGATTTTAACCTATTATTTTATCTGTTTAAGAGGGGGGGAGGGGTGCATTAGCTCTATCGGGGGTTTAATACACAATATCAAGCCAAGCTTTACTTCAACATTTTTACCACATTGTCACACTCAAACTGCTTTCTTCCAGTAAGTAGCCTATACGCTTTTGCCGAATCAAATGAGACTTTCTCTGAAATCGTTCCTTTATGCATAACTTTAAAAGGATACAAGAACACTTCTAAAATCAAACTCAAAGAATGATGTGCATCTAGGAAGCCAGGAATCCCTGGTTATTTAACACCACAGCCGAGAGAAGGCTGTGCTGATGAATATCCAGGGACCTTCAAATTCAGGGCTACAGTTCCTGGTGAGGTAAACATAATATCGAACTGTGTGAGAAATGGTCCATATGCACTACAAGTAACGGATGCCACGGCCACACTCCAGTTTCAAAGACCAGAACCACGGTCATGATGACCAACCCCAGAAAGCAACTGACTGTCGAAAATTTGCGTAGATTGTAACAAACGATATCTTTTTATCTGAAAATATGCGTAAGTAGGGTGAAAATATTCTTGGTATAACTACACCAAAATTCTATGCCGTATAAGCGTAAGGCACAACTGTTCATGACATGCCAAAGATCCCTCTGTGTCAGAAGTTGTCGAAATTGCATGTAAATAGCATTTACTTGCTTACCTCATGCTCGTTCTGAGTTATTTGACTCTCCCATTTGAGATGGTTTGTAAAAATTACACCCAAGTGCCTAATCTCTCAAACCCATGTAATATGTTGACCACTGACAGAGATTTTTGGTAAAAAAAAATTCAATTTAGGTCCCATCAAACAGGTCATCTTCCATTCCTAGATGTCAAGCTCATCCGCAAAAAAAGGATCCATCCAAGTTGAACCATACCGAAAACCAACTCACACAGGGAGAGGAATCCCATTTGCATCGTGCCAACCTAAACACCAACTGAGGGGAATCCTCTTCAACGAGATCAACAGGGTAGTAGATCACTCAACCCCTAGCAGTTGCCCATAAATTCCTCCAGGAAGCCAAAACCGGGTTCCCTCAAGGTTGCCAGAGGTCCTCACACATAAAAATATCGAATTGTCGACCATTTCAGCGTTGAAAATATCGACCAAATATCAACCGAATATCTACTAAATATCGACCGAATATCTACTGAATAAGACCTTGTCAGAAATATATGAACCGAAAGCAACAACACCAAAATACGTGATAACATTTAGTCTAAAGTTATATAAAAAAAACCAAAAAAACAATACAATTGTTTGTACGGTTGATTCCTTCACCTCCAAATAAAGTTCTAAACCTGGCTCTTAAAATTAAAAGTTTTTTTTTATCACAGCTTCTGATTACAGGTATCGAATTGTCCAAAAAAAAAAGTGCTTAGCATTATTCCGATGCAAAATAAAAATTGCAAAACAATAGCAAATTAAGGGTTAGGGAACATTCAAGTATTTCGTCATCAAGAAAGGGGAGAGGGTTCGACTGGAGACGGTTGATCACGATGTTCCTCCCCCATGTTCTCAAGCTTGATGTTCTCAAGCATAGTATGCATTCAAGACAAAATGTTTTGTTGTTGTTGTTGTTGTTTAACCCTTTTGAATTAGTATTTTTAATTTTCTTTTATTAACGGCTAAGAATTTGACCCTTTTTATTTTGTGTGATAGACACGTAAATGTAAACAAACGACGCTTAAACTTAAAATGTCAATACTCATCAGTATCGCGAATTTTCGATAGGCATTATCCGAAAAAAATATTATTTTCAGTCCTCCTATCTGCGACGACAGCAATAAACATGTGAACTGCAGTCTACGTAATATGAATTGTACGCATTTTCACTAGAAGGCACAATTCAAACTAGGTGCTTCTGTGACTGTATCCTGTAGACCTATGATCATCTCTAACCTGCGGATGCTGTTTAAAGGTGAGTTGTTCTCCAAATCGCCTGCTGACAAGGTATTTAATTGCAGGAAAGGCTGTTCCATGGACATTCATGAGGGGGTGCTCTGCAAATAAATCATATTGGATTGCGAGTGACTTAAAACACTTAAGAGGCTTAGAGTCACTCACAATCCAAAATGAGTTATTGACAGGATAACCCCTCATGAATCTCAATGGGCCAGCTTTTCCTGCAATTAAATACCTCGTCAGCAGATGGTTTGGAGAAAAATTCACCTTTAAATGGCATTCGCAGCTTAGAGATGATCGTAGGCCCACTGGATACAGAGTCTCCGAAGCGCCATGTTTGAATCAATCCTTCAAGTGGAATTGCATACAATTATGTAGACTGTAGTTCACACGTAGCTTGTTGCCTGAAGAAACCTGAAAAAATTATTTTTCTTCCGGAATGCCTATCGAAAATTCGCGATACCATACTGATGAGTATTTACATTTGAGTTTTAGGCGTCGTTTGTTTACATTTGTGTTTCTTTTCTTCACTCATGCAAACAAAACTAGCCTGCAATATTTTCGTCAAACATGTGTAAAAATTTCACACCTTGTATTTTCGTTAAAAGAGTATTTTTCCTTAAGGGCATGCAGGTAGAAAAAAGAAAAAAATCAAGTTACTGTAAGCTAGACCTATGTCGCTCTGTGCTGGCAAATTAACATTGGCTTTATGGTGTTTTAAATCATTGTTTTATTGTAAATGGGACTGAACTATTTCACAATGATTTTTCTACATATCGGTAGTTATATATTCTTCACAGTGATGTTGCATTGCTAAATTGGTATACAAATTTCAGTTTTGTATTGCCAATGTCTAAATTTGGGGTGCAAATTACAATGCGATACTGCTGATTTCAAGCCAGCATTACATTTTAGCTTTTGCAGGCCATCAAGTTTAGTATCAAGAAAGTCCTAATTATGCATGCCCCATTAATAATTTTAACTAATTATTTACAGATGTGCGATATGAAAAATAGTTTTCGATCTCAGCTGTTTGACAAACATAAGCGAATCGACGATTCAATTGTCTCTCTTATTACCGTCACGAGTCAGCAGTTCACAAACACTTTTCTAGTTTATGTTACAATACTGTGATATGTATCCTCTTTTACAACTGAACTTAATAAACAAAGATGAATAACAATTAAAAAGAAATTACTTAGGCTACCTCCACGATCTGTGATACAAAATCTCAAGGTGTCTAGCCTAGCAAAGGCTAATTAATGCAAGCGCGAACGCTCTCTTGCCCACTATGGTACTTCCGGTAGCGGTATAGCAAAAAGGCGGAGCTCCATTCATGATGTAGAGCAACTCGAAGAGTTCGTTTTTCGAAGTGAAACCGGAAGTTCACGTTTTATAACTGCTTTCACATAGAGACATGCAGAAGAATGTCTGTAACGCTGAAAATTCTTAATTTTATGTAAACAACATTCCTGTCAAGTTTCATGCTTTTACAATGAAAATACACATTTTTAGACTATTTGGCCACCATTTTTCAATATGGCGGCTCGTAGCAATTCAGGGGAATGCCTACAACGCTTAAAAGTCTTACTTTGATGTAAACAACAATCCTGCCAAGTTTCATGCTTTTATGATAAAATGCACAATTTCGTCTAATTTGGGGATATATCCTCCGGACTATATTAATTTTAACCAGTCGCCGGCTGCGGGACCGGGTTTCATGTAGATTGTGGTGTCCTTTTGGAATATTAAGGACAATCATCAAAAAGGTAACTAAGGGCGTATTTATGATCCGTTGCCATGTTAATAAGGTGAAACTTATTTTGATAGACTAGTCGATTTTTTCCATAATGGTTGCCTCCCGTTAAGTTTTTCGATTTCGACTCCTGCCTCGAGGTATATAGACTCATTTATTAACTTTAATCTTAACTGAGTTTTTCCACGTTTCGTTACACTCTACTTCCGGGAACCCATCTAGAAACATGGTGTATCAATTGGTATGTTAAGTATTTTTAAAATTTTTAAGTTTTAGGCCTTGGCCATGCCTGAATGGTTGTTTTTATAGACTTGGTGAATCGCCATGAATTTTTAAAATGTTTTTGTGTTTATTTTTACCTGAAGACGGGAGGTTGTCCTCCCGAAACGTAGTGTGGTTTTAATTGTGTACAATACTGGCTGTCACTCAATCTTATCTCTTAAAAGTGCTGAAACTTCTCAATCTGAATTTCGTGGTGGCCTACAGTTTGTCAAGGTACCTGGTTTGAAGTTTCGAACCTTAATCACCTGTTGGAGTTAACTAACCCGTTACGAGATGCTCACTTTGTGTTCTGACCATGCTAATTAACCCGTTACAAGAAGCTCGAAAATGAGGGAATAAGTTCTGAGTTTCGTTTAGCCTACCCCGTTACATGAGGACTAGTTTTCTTGGCACCCCCCCCCCCCCCCCGAGAATCAAAATTTGTTCCGTTACGAGACGTCAATTTTGGGTGTGGTTTACCTAAACTTGTTGATTCCTGGGGTCCTTGACCTTGGACCCAGACATCAAGTATTGACTCTGCACTACACTGACGTGTGCCTGCAGGGTCATCATGAGCCAATAATGATTCGTCATGACCATGTTTGGGCATTTATTAAAGACAATAGTTCTTAACTTTTTATCGTTTTGATCATTATTGTTAATGGTTGTTATGTTTGTAAGCAAGTTAAAAATGTGGTTGTCAAAGAAGCTTTTGAGGCGTCACTTCATCAAAATTCCTCCAACTGTTTGGACCATTTTTTATGCTAAAAAGACCGTGTCCCTTCCATATGTAAATATGTCATGATTTAGTCAACTACAGTGATGTTTACCATGTTCAGTAAACGGGTTGTCATTCCGAGTTTCACAGTCCACCGTTTGCAGCTCCAGTTATTAATTCCACTGCGTCTATCCCTTCAATGTGGTAGCAGGAGCCGTGTATTTGGAACTTTGGATTCGATGGTCAATATGAAAAGTGAACTTCAGAGAAGACATGGCAAAGAAATGTGGTGATGTTATTTTCGAAAACCAGGAGAAAATTGGACGTATAAGACGTCACCGGCAAGGAAGGGAAGAAACAATGAAGAAAAGAAGATAATCATATAAGTATCATTCTTCTAAATAAGGAAATTCGAATGTTTTTCTAATGGACGCCCAAATGGGGGAATTTACGTGCTAGACTGACACGATAAAAACAGAACAATAACGCATAAAAGTAATAAAATTTAATGTTTTAAAATGACATAGGGAGGTTCGATTTCAAGTCAGATGACTATTCCCCATTTAACTGGTACGAATTATATTCAATGGGCAGAAAGATTAAAAGCCTACTTAATGCATCAAGGTTTGTGGGCCTATGTGACGGAAGAGAGTAAAGAAACTGATGCAAATAAAAAGTTAGTAGGGACTCAAAAAGCCATGGGAACAATTTTACTTTTCATTGTGACAGATTGTGTAATGGTTCCTACTTCAGTCACTACTCCTAAACAACTATGAGATTTTCTGAAAAGCTCATTTCAACCGAATAATGTTCTCAGATGTCTGGCATTACATAGAAAATTTTACTCTATAGAAACATTTTCCGATGCGAGCAAAAAAAGTTACATCAATTGGGTTGAGGAATGTGCAAACGAATTAGCTGACAGTGCCAATAATATTACTTGTGCGAAAATAAAAGAACAGTTATATTTTGAAGATTCAAGAAGTCTAAATGATCCTAACCTAACTCAATCCTTATATTCGGCAGCATTGGCCGTGCATGTGAACAAATACTCTCAGGGTCAAACAATACCGGCAGCTAATAAGAAATTAATTTGTTTTACCTGTGGTGGTTCCAATCACAAAATGGCGTCCTTCCCCTTACCCCCTGATCCTTCTATTTTTAGTAACCGTGGAAGAGGTATAGAAAATCACCGTGAATGGAGAGGATTCAAAAGTAGTGAAGGAAACAGAGGACCACAAGCAAATACAAGCCAAGAACCAAAGGGTTTCTTAGCCACACCGACATCCACCGTGTACGCAATGTTCTCGTGCCTATGGATCTGTTCATTTTTCTCTGCTGCTACAGATGATAAAGGTAAAAAGTTGCAAGGTATTTTCGTCATCGATTCCGGTGCCTCCAACCATCTTGTGTCAAATGAAAACTGGCTGTTTACTAATCGTCTAAAAATCGATGGTTTGTCTATACTTTTAGCTAGCAAAAATTGTGATTTGAAACCGTATTCAAAAGGCGACATCCTTTTGACACTGGTAAAGGTAAAAATTTGATGAAAGATGTTTTATATGTCCCAGACTTGCAAATTAACTTATTTTCTGTAAGATCAGCTACAGCAAATGGGTGTCATGTGATATTCTATGAGACCTGTTGTTTGATTTATCATGGCCGTAAAATGATTGCAAAAGGGTATATGACTAATGGTTTGTACATTTTGGTAGGAAATCCATTACTAAATAATGACCCAGTAACAGAAAAGTTGCTTAGAGGAACCAATTCTATTGAATCTCTGGATAATGGTCACGTTGCAATGTGAAATAAGATAATGCAAGCAAAAGGAACGATACAAAGCAATTTGCATGAACTGAGTGATTCAAAAGCCTTTAGGGATTTTAAACTTCCAAAGAAGAAGAATATAACTTCTCCATGTCACGACTGCCTTCAGGCAAATTTGACAAGAAAACCGTTTCCAGCACTTACATACAAACGAGAGAAAGAACAATTAGCTTTAGCACATACTGATGTGCTAGCAATTCCTGTAAAATACATAGGTGGAAATTCGTATGTCCTAACGTTCACAGACGACTACTCAGAATTTTTGAGTGTTTACATACTTAAGAATAAGTCTGACGTTCCTGAAAAAAATAAAAGAGTATGTAGCAGTGGCCGAAAATCAAACTGGTAAAGGTTTAAAAGCCATAAATTCCGACTGCGGGTCAGAATATCTTAACAAAACGTTATCCGAATTTTTGAAAGGGAAGGGTGTGAGGCACCACCCCTTCTGCCCCGAGCAAAATGGCCATTCGGAACGCCTTAACAGAATCTTGATGAATCTTGTTAGTGCAACGTTAGCTAGTGCTAATTTGCCGACTTATCTTTGGGCTGAATTAATTACTACAGCAGCCTATATGCGTAATAGATGTATGAACAAAGCTAATAAAAATTGCACGCCGTTACAATTATGGTTAGGAAAGTCTGAAAAACCAATGGCTAGACATTTAAAGGCTATAGATTGTATATGCTTTGCTCACATTCCTGTCCAAAAAAGACATAAATTACAGCTGAAAGCAAAGAAGTGTGTAATGGTTGGCTACGACTTAATTCCACGTAGCTATGGACTGTGGGACTTGGAAAATAAAGTTGTGATTGTGTCAAGAAACGTTACATTTCTGGAAAATGAATTTAATTTTGAACATTTGAACCAACAGAATTCTACAGAATTTGAAAGGATGTGGAAACAGCTGTGGACAGATGAAGAAACCGATGAAGAAGGAGAAACCGAAAAACTGCCAATTGAAAAGTCAGCAATAGAAGTGGTAAGAACAAAACAAGGTGAACGCTGACTACCACCACAGCACTAGCCATTACCCCACCAATTGAATTGCCAACTTCAGCTACTGGTGAGAAAGTCATGGCCCATCCTATTGTAACGCCTTTGCTGGAAGAGGGCAAAGCTCCACCTCAAGTTGTGGGTCAACTTGTCAAAAAAAAAAAAATGAAGCCAAGACAAATGAAAGTAAGAGTGGTCTTGAACATAAATATTTTACGAAGTCAAAGTCTAAAAAAACTATCTCAGAAAAAAAAAAGCCAATTCCAGGGGAAGAGAATAGTTTACCAGAAGAAAATAACGTTACAGTACCAACAAATACTAATGAAAATGTGACTGAAAAAGCTTTTAACAGTTTTTGAAGAAAAAAATAACAGCAATGTAGCAATTGGCGATTCTTTCACTGAATTACTCCTGGAAGGTTATGGTGAACCAGTGACCCAACACATGTTGATACATACTTGTTTCTTCAATTTTCACAATGATGATTATGAACCAGCTGCTTTAGCTACAGTTGTGAATGAGCCAAAAATACCAATAATTTCCGTTAAGCTATAAATAGTGTCGACTCGGAAAAATGGATAGCTGCTATACATGCTGAATATGGTAGCCATATTGCCAATGGTACCTGGTGTTTAGAAGAACGTCCGCCAGGAGTACCTGTTGTAGGATGTCGCTGGGTGCAATGTGTTTAAGCATAATGCTTTGGGTGGCATCGATCGTTACAAAGCACGCCTCGTTGCAAAGGGATTTACCCAACAATACGGACAATCGTACTTTAAAAGTTAACAGCCCTATTGCTGAGCTTGCAACAATAGGTCTAGCAATCACTGTAGCTGTCCAAATCAATTGGTATGCAGACCAATACGATGTGACCACGGCTTATTTGCAAGGTCGACTTGATTGTTACGTTGCTATGCAACAACCAAAGGGCTTTTTTATACCTGGTCAAGAAACAAAAGTGTGCCGTCTCGTAAGGTCTATATACGGCTTAAAACAAGCTGGCCGTTGTTGGTATAGAAGACTGAATGAAGTGTTGTTGAAGCATGGTATGCATCGTTGCCTTTCTGACGCATGCATATTTTGTATAGAAGTCAACAATGGACATGGTTTCGTCACAGTCTACGTCGACGATTTAATGGCGGCTGCCCAAACAATCAGAATTAGACAATTGTTGAGGAAGATATTAAATTCTGATCTGGATATAAAATACCTGGGTCCATTGAATTTCCTGCTAGGAATACAGTTTGAAAGAGAATCTAGTGGAGTGCTTTTTGCACATCAACGTACTTATACAGAGAAAATATTAAAAAGATTTAATATGGAATTCTGCAAAACCGTTAACACACCGTGTCTCCCAGGTCAACATTTAACTAAAACTGTAACCTTAAGTGTTGAAGAGTAAGAAGAAATGAAGACAGTCCCTGTTAGACAATTGGTAGGGTGCTTATCTTATCTTGCCCTGGCGACACGTCCTGACATAGCTTATGCGGTCAACGCAGTGGCCGCACATTCAGCGAATCCAAATCCTACACATTGGATAGCCACCAAACGTATTTTACGTTATCTTTGAGGTACCCTCGACAGAAAATTAGTATTTCACCCAAATCCAGCAAGACTTGAAGTTTTCGCAGATGCTAGTCATGCACCAAGTGCTGATGACCGAAAATGTTTTCCGGTGTTTTCCGGTGTATTTTATGCCGGAACCCCAATCCTATGGAGAGCAACCAAACAGAAAAGTATCTCACTTTCGACCATGGAGTTGGAGTACCGTGCCTTGTGCCTAGCATCCACGGAACCTTTCTGGATGCGTGCCTTTCTCAAAGAAATAGGAGTGTATGGACATAGTACACCACCAACCGTTGTGCGTACCAATTCTTTTAGTGCAATTCAACATGCTAACTCACAAATTGAAAGATCCAGAACAAACCATATTGAAATTGTTTATCATTTTGTTAGACAGAAAATTGATGATGGTGACATTGTTTTGTAGTTTGTTCCCACTGAAGGAAATTGGGCTGACATTTGCACCAAAGCAGTTACCTCTGAGATACATACTAATCTCTGTCATGGTCTTTCTCTTACAGCATTCAACTCCAGATGATGAGATTTATTTTGCAGTGTGTCCTCGTCACACGGGGGCATGTTGAATCCTGGGGTCCTTGACCTTGGACCCATACATCAAGTATTGACTCTGTACTACACTAACGAACGCCTGCAGGATCATCATGAGCCAATAATGATTCGTCATGACCATGTTTGATCATTTGTTGAAGACAATAGTTCTTAAGTGTTTATTGTTTTGATCATTATTGTTAACGGTTGTTAAGTTAAACAAGTTAAAAATGTGGTTGTCAAAGAAGCTTTTGAGGCATTAATTCATCAAAATTCCTCCAACCGTTTGGACCATGTTTTATGCTAAAAGACTATGCCCTTCCATATGTGAATATGTCATGATTTAGTAAACTACAGTGATGTTTACCATCTTCACTAAACTGAGTTGTCATTCCGAGTTTCACAGTTCCACCGTTTGTAGCTCCAGTTATTAATTCCACTGTGCCTATCCCTTCAAAACTCCGTCCTATTGCATGAAGCAGGCCATTGACTTTTGAATCTACCTTACTAACGATCAATTGTTTCGTCGCGAGATGCCCTAAGGCTTAACCCTATTTTCGTAACATGACGCCAAAACCGTCGGAGATCTAGATAACCATGTTGATTTGTTTACTTAATTTGTTCACATTCGATAGCGAGTTTTCAGCCAGTTGAACTTGGCCGATTTTGTGACGAAAGCTATCCCATGCCTGTTAACCCATCCTTGAAATGCTTTAATAGTAAAACCAAAGGCTTCTTAATTCAACCTCATCGTAGTGAATGAGTTTATTCATTTCATATTTTGATTTGTGCTATAAGCTACATATCTTAATTTCAGGCTTAAAACCTCAAACCCCCTTCCCCTTTTTTTTTCTCGGACTCAACAGCGGCCATAGAACCCCGCTATTGAACCCGGGACCTCGAGCGACAATCGCTACTAGATTTTTTGATAACACCTCCTCTGCTGTTTGCTACGCATTCAAGGGACGATATCTGCATAACCCATAACTAAATGCCATACAGTCTGCACATTTAAGAGAATTAATGCCAATGTGTAAAAGTGGGTTGTGAGGATGCACGTGCCCAGAGCCGTTTACCTCGTGTGTCGAGCGCCAATGCTTGACCACAGATTAATGAACTCTTCCTCCCACAGATACGACACTCGTAACTCAGCCAGCGCTTCAAAAATGGTCCCTCGTTTCAGCAACGCGTCGGGGTGATGACGTAACACCTCGCACTTTATTCGCCAGATGTCACTAGCAGAGAGAAATTGAAATGCCGAAAAGAAGCTAAATAAATAAGAAATCGGAAGGTAAAAGCATTAAATTATCAAAAAGTCAGCCTTTACGATAGGCTTTATTGGAACGCACTAGTCTGGGAAAAAAAGAAAAAAAAAACTTTCACAACTCGGACTCGAACTCTCGTGATTAAGGTAGCTTGTTTGATTTGTTCTGTAAACGTGCTCGCGATCCCACTGCGCATGCCTGCGTATTTATTATGGCGGACTTTCTAATTATACCACGCTCCTCGCGCGTGATCTCTGCGCCTACTGGCGAATCGAGTGCGAAGCAAGACTCAGCAACAAAAAAAAAAAATTAGGCCTAACTTTGCCGCGTAGTGTCGTATCTGTGCGCGGTAGTGTTCTTTAATCTGTGCGCTTGACTAGTAGCAGTCGGCAGGATGTAACGGGACCGAAAGCACGTACCTCTGGGTGCTCTGTGAGCAGTAATAAATCGATGTTTGGCCTTCAATCGGTATTGGAATGAGTTACTTGTGACAACCAGGAGCTGGACTGAAATAACAATGTCACATAGTTGACACCAAATGTTTAAAAATTATTCAGATGGACTTTCCGAATGTCTTTGCTGACTTTTGTGCGTCGAAAACTGTAAGTAGAAAACCGTTAATGTGATGAACCACGGAACTTATAAAAAAAAAGTTTTGGTAAAAATTCCTCAAGTAACTGGTTGCTAAATTGTTTAAGGGACTATTAAGGAGTGCCCGTAAAAAAAGAATTTTGAAGAAATTCGAATTTAAAGTGGAATTTGAGCGTTTTTTTCCCGGAGTGGGAACGTTTTGGAAAGATGACGCAATGTTGCTTATAAGCGCGGCGTGTATGAAATTGCTTTGTTTTAAGCACTTGAGAAATGATCGGTAAAATACCTTAATTAGGTTTAAAGAATTGGTGAAATGAACTGTTGAAGGGTTTGAATGTTCTGACCGGCTCGTGTATGTTCCATCGAGGCATGGAGTGCAAGAAAGTTAATGTTTGTGAATTGTCGTTTTGAGTTTATTCTACTAATCCCATTAGATTCTATGTGATAACATTTGATCACTTGCAAAAACTGTACTGCGGTGAAAATCCGGTGAAAATCTATTAGATTGTGGGCTTTTACGAAAATTTTGGAACGTTTTTTCCCACAGTCGTGTTTGGGTGAGTTTAAAATCGACGCGGCGACACGAAGGGCCGTTCGCATGTGACGTCACACTGTCTGCTTTCACAGCGAGTGAAACAAAGCCCGTATTTCAAAATCCTCTTTCAAAAAGAAGTAGAAATACTTTGAAATTAAGAAGATTTGAATTCTACTCATGTGGTGCTTTAGCCCTTGTCGAAATTTGCAGCTAGATTGTTCTCACGACTTTTGTGTTCGAATGGGCGAAGGACGCTCTACAAGCTTGCTTCGCAAGCATTGCGACGGCTTGAGCATCCGTGAATGACGTTGTTCGGGTACGCGAACCCGTCGGTGCCGGCTTCGAGTGAAGAAGACTGTAACTTCGGACTTTCATCTGGTGATTGTCGCGGCAAGTTAAGGACTGTATGTGACCTTGTCATCAGCTGGGTTACGAACATTGTGGATCGTCGACCTAGCTTTTCAGCGTGGTTTGAGTGCGATAATTTTAACGAGATTTCATCTGGAAGGATTAAAGACGCTCCTCTCTACACTCGTGGTAGGAGGCGTGTATTGACTGTTATAAACAAGAAATGATAATAGAAAACTGTGGACATTTACCGAACTTCAGGACTGAATTTTTAGAACTGATTGGACTGATTTTCCTCAGTGGTACAGTGAAAAAGTGTAATTTCTTTGGGCCAGCGAAAATGAACCGATCACGGTTTGGGGGGATTTTATTTTGAAAACATGGCAGAATTAAATCAAAAATGTAAAATGAAGTGGGTCACGTAAGGTGAAACAGCAATGTGGATTTTAGCTTGTACAATGAAATTTCTAGAGGAGTGTTAACTTTTTCTAGGTAGGATTTTGGCTTGCGTTTTGGCTTATTGGTAATGTTGAAATTTAAATTAAACACGCATTTGTGAGGAGTTATTAAAGGTGCTTCGCACACATCTGTGAGGAGATGCAAGTACACTGCAACTACTGATTGTGACCTTGAGGGATTTAAGGTTTTTTTTTTCTAAAGCGATGAAGCAGTCGCTGGTGATTTTAGTTTCGCAGTTGCAAAACAGCGGTTGAAAATTAGGTTAAACTTGTGGAAAACCCATGGTTTAAATTTACGCTAACGTTTATTAATGCGGTATGTCTTGATTAAATTTGTCAAAGGATTGAATTTTTTTTTTAAAAGGTTGGACACGATGGGTTACAAGATTCACTATTGTGTATTGTGAAGGAATTTCTTTACAGTTGACGCTCGCTGGCTCGATGGGGCTAGTGGAGTAGTGATTGTGCAGCGCATGGCCCAGTCTTCCATAAACTATGGTTTGTTGTGGTTGGCCGAAATGAAAGAAAGGTTCGTAATGATTGTGTAGCCTGGATTGTAACAGCAGTTTAGTGCCTTATGATTGGAAACCCTTGGTTGGGAAATGACCGCCACCAGGAGCCTATAGAAAACAACGAGGAGAGTGTCTCTGTAACTTCCACTACAGTGAAGTCAGGAGCGGCTACAGTGGTGTACAAATTTGTTACCAGAGGTCGCCACCTGCATGAGATGATTAGAGGTGTGCTTCACGTTCTCAAGTCTAATTTTCGGTCCTTTGTTTTTATACAATAAGTGTTTAACATGGAAATAATACCAAAGTAATCGTAAAAAAAACTAAAACAGACAATCAGTTGTTTGTAAGTTGCTCTAACCAACAATAAAATAGAGCGTTGCTTTTGTAGCACACGTCTGTTTCGCGTGCCAAGTTTCAATTTCGATTTTAGACAACTTGGCGCAGGCGCAGTATTGTTGCTCCTTCTGGCGTTAGCACTTCGTACTAAATTGAGCGCTTCTAACATAGACCTGCCAAACACGCTCCTAGTTTTCTATAGGCTCCTGCCGCCACTGATTTTCTTGTGTAGACGATTGGTATTAAAGCTGGTGTGCTTGTGAAGCCACGTTAATGAGAAAGAGTCCGTTGGCCTGCTGTCAAAATTTAATTCAAACATTCTTGAGAGTAATTTGTTGTAAAACTTTTATTTTTGGCTGGTTTAAGAATTTGGGACAACTGTCAAACTTAAAGGCAATTTAGAATTTGTGACATGTTGTGGAGAAGTATAAAGAGAGTAGTAGCGGAAAAGGTTATGAGTTATCAGTTGGTCTGTGGTTGTTTAGTTTTTTGTGAAATGAGGTAAAAACTGGAAAGTTAACCTTGGGTTATGGACTGCTCTCTAGGGCCTTTATGATTGGTTACCCTTGGTTGAACGTTTGGTTGAGCCTAATTTCAATTTGATGTTGTGTATTTCATCAGATTTACTTTTTTGCTGTAGCTACTGGCCAGTTTTGTGAAAGTCTTAAGTAGGGCTCACATGACAGCTTATGTTTTTTTTTGTCACAGTGAAATTTGGAAGCAGGGATTTGTAAACTTTTGGAAGCATGGGATTTGGCCTGGTACTTTTCTTTAACCCCTTCAAGACCAGCATCCAAACACAACCCTGCACATGCCGATCCAGTAGCTCTTGAGGGCCAACAGACTGCAATGTAAACTGCTACAAACGCACGTTCGTACCTGGTTCGGCTTGCGAGCATTATAACTACAAACGCATGTTCGTACCTGGTCGTGAAGGGGTTAAACAACTTGGAATTAAAATTTAAGGGGGTCATTTTTACTGATTATGCCTGTGTATGTGTAAGAAAGGGTTCAGATGAACATTTTTGTTGAGTGTGTCGCATTTTGTTTAGTGAGTTCGAATGCTTGGGGGAAGTTACTTGTCTAAGAGATATGCACGTGCCTTTATGATTGGTCAGTCGGTGGGTGTATTGTCTCAAATATGGCCTAATGATTTGTACTCAACTGGCACTAAACACACAGAAAGGATTTGTCTGGGATTTGCTGGGCAGGTGTTGCGCACTGGTTACCTGACGAGGGAGGTCGACTATCTGGAGAAAACATTTCGTTCGAGACGTAAAAAATTACTTGTGGCATTGCCTGATTTTGTCGAGAAAGGATGTAACTTGTTGGGACCCGAGGGGTGTCTTGTGGTGGCTTCGGGTAATCATACGTGCGAGTACCGACTTTTCAATTGCAAATAAAGGGACTCGATATTGACCTGCACATTGGTAAAAACGCTAGAAAATTGTAAATAAGTTGTAAATAGGAGGCGAGTCTCTGGTAGAGATTCAGGTTTTGGTTTTGAATTGGTTTCACTGCTCGAAATTGGCTTCTGTCTTTCGAGCTTTACCCCCAGTAAAAAAAAAGATGTAATATCTTGTTATTTGGTGACATCTTCAGATGTTTTTTGGAGAACATTGTTAAAGTTCCGAACCTTTTGGTACGGTTTGGCAATTAATCCCTTTTGATTTGGAAATTGTTGTACTTTTGTATTTCTGTACTTTGCCCAGCGGTGCTCGCTTTCCGTCGGAAGAAATTTGTGAGGATGCGCGCACCCAAAGCCGTTTACCCTGTGCGTCGAGCGCCAACGCTTGACTTGGAGCAGTCGGCAGGATGTAACGGGACCGAAAGCACTCACCTCAGGGTGCTCTGTGAACGGTAATAAACCGATATTTTGCCTTCAATCTGTATTGGAAAGAGTTATTTGTGACAACCAGGAGCTGGACTGAAGTAACAATGTCACAGGGTGCCAATTCAAACCAAACTTATCTTTAAAACCTTTTCCACATTCTTTACATTCAAAAGGCGTTTCCCACTGAGTATACACTTGAGGTCTGTTAAGTGTGTATTGTCATGCAACACTGTCATACAATGGTTTCTCTCCACCATTTGTATATTTGTGCCATTTCAAACTCAACTGATTGGCAAACCACTTGTCTCTGCTGCTGCAAGAGCTAAAAGAATGGCAGGGTTTCTCTCTCGGCATCTTCCAAAGCTTAACCAAATGAGTTTTTCCGGGTTCAGAAGACCGTCGTCAGACCACTTGTTGAGTTCCCTGGTATGGCCTGGGTCCCGTGACTGAGGAAAGACATTAACTTGTTGGAGCGGGGGCTCGGAGGTTATCCTCTCGCCTGCTTATGAAGAGAGGCTCACATACGAAGATAGACTTACAGGTAGCCAGGCTTCATACTCTTAAACAGCATGTAGAGGGGGCGACTTATTGAGGGCTTCAGGAATATGAGAGGACACTATGACAGCAAGTCTTCAGAATTCTTTTTTAAGTAAGTATTGACTGTACAACTACGTACATCAGTAACGGCAATTATTACACTTCACATGCCGTTAAATGTACAAGAAAGTGATAATACAAATAATAAAGCTCAGGGGCGGACTGGGAGCAACTTGGCCCACCGGTCCAGCGAACGTAATGGCCCCCTATCCCAAAGTTTCACAAAACAAATGTCTTCAAACACAAAAAAGTGTCCAATGTTCTGCAGCACATTGCTATATTTTTTGACTTTTTTTTACTTCACGAATGATAATTGTTTC
>JAHWFP010259137.1:0-10157 GCA_023313725.1 Lithobius niger | reverse complement strand
TAGGGAAATTGTCGTTGTGGTTTTGGCTGAGCTGTTTTGACAGTTTGTGCAGGTAGAATGGGAGTGGGATAGTTGAAGTGGGAGAGAAAGATGTAAAAAGGATCCTCTAAATGCTGCCATCGTACGAGAAAAAATGTCAGCTGACCCTCCAGAACTAAATAACAGCTAAATTTGTCGTAATTATAGCACTTCGCGTTGGCAGTTTGTAAATAACACTCGAAAATCAAGAGCCAACATTTAAGTCAACACCCCAAAAATGGAACTCGTGGCCAGCGGACACAAATCTAGATTTGGGGGTTTGGTTAACGTATGTGATGCATTGGTACGCGTCACGCCATTAAGCCTCAATCTCCTCCCCCCCCCCCCCAGTGGACACAGTCAGTGGTAGCGGGGAGGGGAGGGGAGAGGGAACAGGTTCGCCCGTCCCAACCCCCTACCAAGACGCGAAGTAAGAGCAAAATTTGGTAAAAGTTAACAAATAAGTTCATTGTAGTTTAAACCATACTCAAAATTGACTGTCTTACCGTTTCAAAGACACCAAAATTTCTGAAAATGAGTTGTTCCACACTGGGCCCCGAGAAACTTATCTCCCGGCGAAGATACAAAGACCACATTTTTAATTTCAATTTCCTTAATCCCGCCCAAAATAAAATTCCTGGGTGCTCTCATGTCCCTCTTCATCTAGGCATTCAACTCGAAGTAATCCCTCCCGTCGTTTGGTCTCGTTTTACTTTAATATTGCGATTCTTCAATTCTTTGAATACCGTATATTCCTTCGAGAATATACCTGTATAATTTTGTATGACCAATTCACCAATGGTGATCCAGTAAATGGGAGCCACTCACGCCTCCGTAACACAAATAATACGAGCATACGGTATTTTGTCAGACAAAACTGATGGCTTTGTCCCTCCATGTTGTTTTTACGTCTGGTTTCCTGGTCTTCGCCACATAACGCAAGTGTCACAGATCTCACGTTAAGTAGGCCAAAGATGATGATGATGATGTACCTGATATTTACGTGAGGCATGATTCGACTGCCCCGCACGATTAATCTTTGGTTACCACGGTGACAGAACGATCAACCAGCAGCAGCTTTCTGCCCAAGTGGGTCAGGACGGGTTTACGCAACGTTATTTTTCTCGCTCACTAGCTTTTATTTGATTAATGCTAAGTCTGACGGCTGCTTCTCGCCTCTGCCGGAGAATGCGGCTTTCGAGCAGTCTACATGTAGTAACCATGCAGGCAACAATACGGTCTCAGATCTTCTCTTCGTGCCTTGTGATAAAACGTACGATGCGTGCAACATGACAGCGTCAATTTATGACAACAAGAAAATAATTGTTACTCCAGTACAAAACGACGGATTAATTTCTGAATGCCGGCATTCGATGGTTTGTCTGCGATTCGATAAGCCCGAAATGGACGCCACGTTGGATTTTGAATTCTGGCTGAGCAGCTATTTATTCTACCGTCGTCTGATCACTGCTAGAAGCTGTTCTTTGTACGAGAATGGCAAATTTTGGCAATATCGGGAAATGTCAACGATGTTGTGACAACGTTTAAAACTACTGTTGCACTTTGTTCTTATCCGTGTTGTTATTTATCATACGTTTAATTTGTTATCTGTTACCGCATTCATTTAGTAGAAACGGGAAACTAATCGTAAATAACTAACGGTTGCCTAGCAAATATTGTTCGGCGAGCGAGAAAGTCTCGTTGTGTAAACGTGCCCTTATATTGGAATCGTGGCGGTAGAAGCAACCTTATACGTAAAATATAAAATGCTGTACTTAGCGTAGTTGAAAATAAATTACTAGGGCCGTCGTCACTTCCACTGTCGACGTAATAGAGCGAACTCCGCTTTCTTTGCTTTTTGGCTGGTTGGCCCAAAAGTGTCGGCCTTTGAAAGTAGTGATATCATTCAACTAGGAAAAGGCTGCCAAGGTAGCTAGCTACTTAGCTGGAGAGTATCATGAAAATGTTATTGATGCATCTCTCTCTATGAATGGTGGACACTCATCCTTTAACTTTTAGTTTTTCTTTAGACCTGCACCTTTCACTTACATTTTCCATAATTTGAGTTTCGGCAGCATTGGGAATAACTTCAACATGACAAAAATATTAGGGTTGGACCGATCAGCTTTTGTTCTACCCGAGCCGATTATTAAACGAAACTGGTCGATCCCAATTACCGATACCAAATCCCCCAATAAAAATTTAAAAATTTGCCTTTTTTAAAATTTCACAACACTACGAGACAGCTATACTTGGAGTTTGAACCATTCGAATGCTGGTGAAAAAAACCTTCAAAATGGTGTATTCAAACGACAAAATCGGTCGACGAAAAGTGAAAATATCTTCAATTTGGTTTATTACCGATCTACCTGGATTTTATATACCGATCCGATTTCTACCGATATTGCAATAACGGTAAGGAATTACTTAGGCATTCTGAATCGGTAATCGGGATCGCCAGCCTTACGAAATACGCTTTTAGTTCTTTACAGTTCACAGACACAATCATGTCTGCTATATAGTATAGTCAGGCCCCCTATCATCAACAATCAATCTTTTAACAATCTGATGCCTTTAACAATAAAAAGCGGCCTGTTGGTCTCATTGTTTTTTTGATTTTGTCACTTGGCTATTGGTCCATTTTGTCACCCTGATGGTTCCTCAACCCCATGTCCGATTCCGGATTTTTTTTTTAACCTTGTCCAGGTTTGTTACTGCGTGCAAAGTGTGTCTTGACTAGTCCTTGTGGTTTTGGCGTGATGCGCGGTATAAGATTACACTGGAGTGTGATCGTACCGGAGCTTCGCTCGGCTTCGGCCTCGCTCCGCTTCAAAAAATAATTGCCGTAAAACTTAATAATTTGTCTGATCATATTCTATTTTAAATTTAAGAAACAATATTTTCATTAAAAATAAAACACGTATTTACTTTGATTGATGTACCATGACTAGTACTAATATTCATCCCACGATAATCGCATCTTTCCCGGTGAGTTCGGCTACTTTCGGCAAGTTTGTGATGGATCGATCGTTGGGGAAGCAATACTTCGGAGAGAAAAATAATACAAATAAATAAATAATAGAGAGATGATGTAGGAGGCATCCACCCACCCAAATTCCCAAGCAGCAGATGTTAAGTGGAAGATACCACCATCAGAAGAGTTGTTTTTTTGCCGCATGAGGGAGGAAACCGGAGTACCCGGAGGAAACCCTCGTGCAACGGACGGGAAACAACTGAAGAAAAACCCGTACATATACACTTTCCATCGCCAGGATCGAACCCGGGTCTGTAGGAAGCCAGAGATGTACACTGGGACCAGGACGCCTATCGAATATGACGCCCCAGTGATCGTATACCCGTGCATCCAATACTTTCTCGTTTCAAAAACCACTCGAGTGTAGTTGAAGTGTCAGTTTTATTTATTTTTTGTCTAAATGGCAATTTTGGGGGGAGGAAAGCCGATCCGCTGTGGGTATCAACGCCATTATTACCGAATTGCTTTTCGCCTGCCAGTCCCTTTTGCCCCGGCTCTCTTCATGGGTTCGAACTGCGTTGCCGTCTCTCAATGGACCTTTCATTGCGGAATGGTTTGTGTTATTAATTTTGTAATATTTCTTTTTTGAACTTATGTTTAATAGTTTGATGTGTAAAATTTAATTCGATGTTTTGAACGTTGCTTGCGCTATTATTAAAAAGAAATTTATTAGGTATTTGTTCTCATTGTTTATCCAGTATTTAAATTTCTTCCCTGCTCAAATACCACACGGGAATTAAGTGAAAAAAAATAAGGGGGAGATTATTTGACCTCTCGTCTAGGAAGATGCGCGCAAGTTTACGGGGCTTTAGTTCGATTTTAATTTTAATGGCTGACGTCGAGGAGATGGATCCAAGGACAAAGAATTTAGTCGCCAAGACTAGTGCTATTAGCCTTGTCTTGTGGTTTCCACCATTTCTCCATATGGAATTTAAATTAGAAAACAAAAACGAACTCGTATGATGCTTAATGAAAGGTTTAACAGATCCGAAGTCAAAACAGCAAAAGGAACACAAATAAACTTCCCTGTAAGGTTGCAGATACTGCATAGTGTTGCTGTACTGCTTAGTCCACGTGAAACCGTAATGCTGTAATCAAATGTTTTTACCATTTTTACTTTTGCACACGATAGATCAGCTAATGCCATTGGTGCATTCTACTTAGCTAGGCGATAACGCATAGAACTGTCGTAGTGTGCTTAGCACAGCTCTACAGGTAATTCAGAGTTCGTGTGAGTCCTTGAAAACCTGTAAATGGCCTGGAAAATAATAATGAAATTCCATGCCTGGAAAAGTGCTTGAATATCTTTAAAAATGATATATGTATCATCAGTAGGGCGATGAACGAAAAATAACACTGAAAAGTTTAGCCAAGAAATTAGTCGAATGTGTAGCCTTACATTATTCTTCCTTTGTTTGGGAATGAAAAGTTTGAAATTTGGGCTCTGGCTTTGATTGTATTTACGTGTATAATGTTTAGCTACGGCAGTAAACTTTCATGTAGATTAAAGTACTACAACATTGCAGTATCCGAAACCTCGTAGGATAGTTTGTGTTCCTTTGCTGTTTTGACTTCGGATCAGTTAAACCTTACCTTAAGCATCAAACGAATTCGGTTTTAGTCTTCTGTATAGCCGTACCGGCTGAGAAGACTATTGCAGCGACTTTCTCCGTCCGTCCGTCCGTCCGTCCGTCCGTCGCTTTTTTCAACTTCGCAACGGTACCAGAAATTGACGACGACTGTTTACAACGTTCGATTCAGTGTCAAAAGTTAGTTAAATAACATGGCAAATTAAAACATCGTTGCCTCCTTATAGCTAATAGACTTCTTCGACATAACTAAATTAAATAATAACATTTCATCGTCGAATTGAAATCCTAAAGATTTGTGTTAACGCAGCCGTAAAAACAAAAACATTTCAGCTTCGTATAAAAGAGTCTTGTCGTATTGTTGCATGAATGAATAGGCTTACGGTCGAACCAAATTCTCCATTAGGCCTATCTGCTACTTACGAAACCAAAACTGCCGTTAAAAAAATTAGGCCTAAAAAATGAAAATTAGATCTAAAATCACGTTACCATGGCAACGTCAATAGTTGCTACGAATCGCTGCAGCGTTTCTCCTGTCCCTTCCCTACTACCACTGATCTATATTAGGCTACGTTGCGCATTACGTTGTAACACTGTAACTGTGTGCGGGGAGGCATACCGTGTTACAAAAATGAATAGGCTTACTGTATACAATCCAAATCTCCGTTAGTTGCTACTTACGAAATTAAAGTTGTAAATTAGGCCTAAACGCTGACAATTATGCCTAAAACGTAAAATAAGCTTTAAAGCTAACACATTTGTAACGGGCAATTCTGATGGTTACTGTTTTTAGATTCTATAATAGAGATAGCTGTTGTAGTGCATGATAGAGATGTGCGCCTCAACATTGGAAGTGGACGAACTGTACAGAAGACCAATGCGACTAGATAGTCGCTGTAGCCCCTTGTTGTTTTCTAATTCGAGCTACTTTGGCGTGTGACCATGCAACTTAGATAAGCTTGTTGGAATGGTTTGTATCTTATCAATTACGGTTTTGCTGGAAAGATACACTGTGGTATGATGTCCCATTATAGTATATGTTCGTTAAACATTACCTTAAACATCAAAGGAGCCAGTTTTCTTTTCTAAATTGTGATACTTTGACATACAAACGAATCAATACACAAACCAATATGGAAACAACACCTTTAATCTTCAGTATACGTCTTGGAGCTGATTGGCATTGTTGCGTAATAACGTTTAACCAAATGTAAAACAATCAATCTGGTCGTTTACAGATCCATAACCCAAGAACCACATGACCAATTAGAAAAGCCCTTGTGGAAAAGAGCAATACCTGTAAAATACCTGTCAAGCAATACCTGTGAGCAATACCTGTAAAGAACTATTTATAGGACAAATAATTTGATCTGTGGAAAGCGTGTAGAAACGTCTCGTGCCAAAAAGAACAAGCCAAAAACTATTTTCATGGTTTCAGCTTATGGTCTAGATCTCCGATCTGCGTCGGCGGATTTTAATAAATTTTGGACGGCTTGTTGTAGTACCTTTACATTTACTTTAATTTACATTTACTTTACATTTAAATTGACATTTATTTAGTAATTCATAAACAAAAACCGGAACGTTAAAAGTTAAGAATAAGGGTCTAAAAGTAGAATTGCAGCTTAAGGGTACATTCCTCCCAACGCCATTTTTCTCGATCCTCTACATCAAGTACGGCCCCAAAGTTCTATTTACTTACCGTTAGTCAATCCCTTCCTAAAAATCCGTTTTAAAATGTGGCGTCTACGAGATTTTCTGTTGAATATTGGGAACTAATTTAATAGCGTCCTGCGATTATATGATCCTTTGCATGCATACAATAACCATCTGTGTGTGTGCACTAATTTTTAATCGTTTGCTAATAATTACATGAGATCAAAAATCTAAAAGACTAATGCGTTAAAATTGAAATTATTTATGCCAATAGATCGCCGAAGAAAAATTATAAGATATAGCCTTAAAAATTATAAAGTGTGATGTTAAAATACGAAAATCTTTCCGGTTTGCGATGACACAATTTGTGTGCTCATGCTGTTTCGTCTATTACGCCCAAGGCTAACTGAGATAGTAGCTGCGTTCCTCTCTGCGAGGAACGCAACTACGATCTCAGTTGACCTTATACTACTACGCCGAGTCTCGCGAAACGATGCTATTGGAACATGTGTGGAGGGCGATCTGCGCGTGGCTGTGATAAGGCCGGCGGAATGTACCTTTAACTATAAAACAATGCAGTTGGCGGTACTGCCTGCAACGAGATAAATGCATGGTAACTGAGACTTTAATACATGTGGTAGGGCCGATTTTCCAGCTTGGCTGCAATTGGCTTGCTACCCTGTGACGTATCCTGACAAGCAAGAGCGAGCTGGAGGAGCCAGTTAACAGGCGCGTTCAATGGGTTGTTTGCTTCACTCATTGTTCACGTTTGCAACAGTACCGATGTTTGCTGTTAGGATTAATTATCACATCAACAAAGCTAACATACACACAAATCAACAATCAACATGACGATCAAGCAAATTCATAAAAATGCGGCCAAACACAAGCAACTTACCTCACAACACGCAAGTGATTTTTTTTTTACCAACTGTACAGCATACGATGGTGTGATTTGCAAACTTCGATAACTTCCTAAACTACAATACACATACGTTCCGGGTGTAATTACAAAGAAAAACTTTTTTTTTTCTGTTCATTCCAATAAAAATATAAAGTTAGCCTGCTACCTTAAATATCTGGTAAATTATGATTCACTTCCTAAACTGTGATTACATAATTAATTTTACACATATTTTTACTTTATTACAAAGAACAAATAAAGCCATAAAAAATGTTTTAAAATTAATTTACAGAATACTACATTGTTAACGTAAATACTATGCAATTGTAAAAAGGTTCAGCTATAAACGTTAAAGCCCCAATCACGCATTAAAGCATACATGCATTTACAACCACACTAATAACGAATTTCAAAAGGAAGGCTGGATTAACTATTTTCCGTCCGTTTTCGTATACGTCAAAACAATTGTCTTGCTGCTTATTTTTTTAAAGTGACAGCAACACAGACAATTTAATGAAAAACATGTACTGTATGTTCAAATTCTGGTCAATTTAGCGTCAATGAGAAACTTTAAACAAAAATTAAGTATTGCAAATCGGATTTAAACGTAAACTGGCTTTATCAGGAATGTCGACATCTTAGCTAATCAATCATTAATTCAAAATTTTCTAAAATAAATAAATAAATAAAACAATACGTAGAAATCCTGATGATCCTGAGAAAATATGTGAATGGCAAACAATACGAATTAACAAAAAAAAAATAGGCCTAGGATTAACAGTGAAAGGAAGATATCAGACGGACTAAAGAGAGAAAATGGAACACTAGGCCCTAATTACAAAATGAGCATTAAAATGTATCTTTACCGAATGACAGGCAATTTGCAGGTTCGAGAAATTACGAATTAGTCAATGCCAACTGTAGTTATAAAAAATATATAAAAACAGATATTCCTAGAAGTCTTTGCCTGGCCCACAACATTTAGTATTAGTAAGAGCCAGTAAAATCCGAGAATAAAAAAGTAAAGCTGTGGACAAAAAAACAGGAAAAAACAGCGGAACCCGTGGTAAAAGGCTGCAGGGATAAAAGCTGCAAAGAAAAATCTGTAGAATAAATATCTTCGTGGTAAAACTCCTGTGCCTGTGGGGTGAAATTCAAGCCAAGGCAACTAACCGAACCTACCTAACCTATAACGAAATTAAAACAAATAAATCGGCAAAGCAATTTATTCAAGCTTTCTTCGGGGTTTTTTTCTGCTGCTTTTTTCCCTACAGCTTTTTTGTCCTTCGGCTATTTTTTCCAGGCTATTCCCCGATTGGGTTTTTCCTGCGGCAAGTTTAGGCACATCATCCAAGGTTGAGGCATCATCCTGCGAATTTCATTATTTTTTTCCCAGCGCTCCATCCCTTTCCCTCCTGGCGGCTTCCCTTTTTGTATAAGGGGTCTAGAGCCTGCATTCTCGTATAGCCTACGGAAACAAGTATAAAGCTCTCCACTCCTCTGTACTGCTTTACCAACGTTAGTCTAGGTTTCATTTACTAAATTGAGGGTTTAATTTGTGCGTGCAAAGTGTTTTCATTTGCTAGGCGTTCATCTCTGCTTCGCGTGAACTGTCTGATCGGGCTCTTGCTAGTCGGATGACACGGCGCACTACGTGACCTGCTCTTGCCGAAGTACTGTTACGAGTTTAAGCTGGACCCTCCCTGGAAAAATGCACAATCCACCAAACTAGAGATGGAGTATAACTTCCTTTTATTTTTACTTTCACGTTTTTAATTTTTTTAAGGAAATCAGGCAATAATAAGCATAATTTCAAAATGCCTGCCTGATTGCGAGATGGCGTGCATTACAGATTAATAATGACGATAGTACACTTAATTGTTTCAATTATTAACCTATATCGTTTTCATTCTTAATTTGAAGGAAATCGGACTATAATGAGCATAATTTCAAAATGGCCATCTGATTTTCAAGATGGCCACCATTAAATATTACAAGTGGCGATGGTACATTCATTGGTATCAACTAGATCGTCTATGTTCTAAATTTTAAGGAAACCGGACAATAAGTATAATTTCAAAATTGCCGCCTGATTTCAAGATGGTGGCCATTTGCAATTACTAGTGACGATCGCACATTCACTGTTTCACTTAGTGTCAACTCTTTCGTGTCTCTTCTAAACTTGAAGGAAATCTGACAATAATGACATAATCTGAAAATGGCCACCCAGTTTCAAGATGGTGGCATCTAGAGATTACTATTGACGATGGCACATTCACTGTTTCACTTGGCATCAACTATTTTGTCTCCGTTCTAAATTTGAAGGAATTGGACGATAATAAGCATAATTTCTAAATGATTCCCAACTTCAAAATAGTGGCCATTAGAAAATACTAGTGACGATGGCACATGCTGTGTGGGTGGTCCATAGTTGTTGCACCATGTACGCTGCGTGTGGTCCAACAGTGTTGTCTGTGGGAGTACGGTTGGCAATCTGAGTAGCCCTCGCACAAGAATGAATTATGTGCAGCGAACGGGTGGAAATGCTGTTGGAGTTACTTCATGGATATTTACAAACCAATATCCCAATACCCGTTCAGCAGTTAAATTAAATTGTATTACGCAAAGGGACGAAAAAGTTTAAATGTTAAGTACTAAATTACGTAAAGAAAATATATTGACAACAGAAAAGGGTCTAGATAATATCTCTACGTCTGCATTCGTAATATTTCATACACCAAGAATCGACCAGTAGCGTTTACGTTAAGCCATAAGCTGGTTCTCGAATTATGTGTGGTAAAACACGTTCAGCTTTGAGATCGAGTTAGTGCCGGGTGAAGGCCTGACTTAAATTCAAAACGCACGAAATGGTTGGTTACCTGTGTTAACAAATCTTTGAGGCAGCGTAACTATACTATTTTAGGTTCTGGTTGGCCATTCTAAATAGCTGTATTTA